>OENT01000498.1:0-106289 GCA_900239685.1 Rotaria macrura | reverse complement strand
ACGGACGGCCGGACACACTGACCGATTTTAGTAGTGTACTCACTTTTTGAGTACACAAATAAATCTTTTTCAACCTCTTAAAATCAATTACAAAGAAATTATCCGATGGAAACTATATAAATATTTGATTCTGTTTATTTTAAACATCACGTCTAATTCATTATTATTGACTTTTCTATAACTTGTAAGAAACAAGCACATCATCACTACTTATATGTCATCTATTTTTCCCTCTCACCAATTTCACAATACCTCTGAAGTCACTGAGATTCCCACGTGATGAACGCGTGCACTTAATATATATATATATGTGGATGAGCTAATGTTACATGATTTTTACTCTTTTCAATCCTCTCTGAACTTCAGAAGACTTGACAAGTAATGTGATTTTAATCTGGCCGATTAATTTGAGAACTACTATTCGAGCTTCTTAACGAAATAGTTACACGATTTATATAGGAAATTAATTCTAACAGTGTTAGTCCCATTTTATCTAAATTGAAAATGCAAATCATTAAGTTCGAATATCATCCTTTGGAGTAGTTGACGATTATCTAAATAAAAAATTTTTTAGTTTGGCGATGAAAGCTTATCCAAAACTAATCTGATAAGTATCAAAGTGAGAACATAATTCCAAAACTTTGAATTTTTCATCAAGTGTTTTGAATAAACCATTTGTCGCATAGAACTTTTTACACTAACCATAAGATTTTAGTGGATTTTCAATTAATTTACCTCTTCAGCGTTCACATATCATGCTTCCGGGAAATACAATATTTGCACGAGAAAATCTATACTGTAATATCACTTGTTACTGGAAGAAGGAAGCGATGTTGCACGGATTCATTTTCAATATGAAACACTTTCTCTGATTATACGAATGCATGCAACCATATCTTGAGTTACGATAGCGTGTGATCGTGAATAGTACTCTTCATTACAATCTATAGCCCGTATCCTACTCGAGAAGCAAGTAGAATGTGTCTGAAATTTAAACCTTCAATTGAAGCCAATTGCCAGTGTTAACGATGTCTAATTTCCGTTATAAAATCATACATGATGAGCATTGACTTCGTAGGGTATCATGTGCTCACGCCAATAGTAAAAGAATAAACGCATCGACCCATTCTGACGTAAATCGATCGAAAGAAAATATTTGAAATAAATTTTCATCAGGCGTTTTCTACTGGGATTATCCTATTTTTTATTTTAGTTCATTTTATCTTATCATCAATTAGATAAGCATGGCGGATATCGCAATATCATTCATCGGCCGTTTTTGGATTTATTTAATATCGAATGTTGCATCGATTCTTTGCTCAATATTTGTACTCTACCATTTACTGTTCGATCGGAAGCTTCGTTCTAGCCTACACAATCATGTTGTGATCGTGCTTCTTATTGTGAATTTTCTCACCGAACTGACAGATATTCCATTGATTATATATTATTATCGAAATGGTGTTGTCTGCCTATTTACACCGTTGTTTTGTCAACTGTGGAAGTTTATTGACAGTCTCACCTATGTGACAATAGCACGGCTTGTTGCATGGGCTTCAATCGAACGATACATTCTCATTTTTCATGATGGTTGGATGTCAACGAGAAAACGAAAGATTTTCTTACACTACGTTCCCATCGGTGGCATCATCATGTATGGAAGTATTCTATACATGGTCATTACATTTNGCCTTTCTTGCAGCCGTTCATATTACGCGACAGTCGAATACTGTGGATTCTACAGTTGTGCCTATGACAATACAATGTATTCTATGTTTGAGTTCGTAACAAGTGGACTAGCGAATTCGATTATCATCGCTTCATTCAGCATCAGCCTCATGGTTCGTATTGTTTTACAAAAACGTCGTCTAAATCAACATGTTCATTGGCGTAAACACCGCAAAATGGCCATTCAACTTATATCGATCATATTACTATTCTATGTTTTTTACTTGCCCAGTGTTGTTACAGGCACCCTCTTCATTTGCGGTGTTCCACAAAACAATCTGGAAAATCTTGTCTTGTATGCAGAATTTTTTTCCTATTACATCAATTTTTTATTTCCGTTCGTTTGTGCTGGAACATTACCGAATCTCGGAAAGAAAATTCAAGGTGTACTTATATGTCGAAAGCATAGAGTTACTAATCTCGAACCGACTCAAACTACTCTCAGACAAATGACAACGACTAGAATTGCATTTGTTGCATAAATCGTTTATCCATCAAGATACTTTGCTCGAACCATTAAGAAATGAAAAATATAAATCTTACTGCTAAGTTGTCAATCATAGGTTTTCTCTCGGAAACAATAGCCAATGATTACAAAAATTGAATGAGAATCAAGTGGAGTCGCAGACGCGTACAGCGAACAGAATGATCAGATTAATTTCAATTAAGAAAAAACTAGAATCCCACATTTCTATCTCAACAATGCTCCTTTCTTTTCATTCGATTGTCGTTCTTGTAAACCAATCGTATCGTGTAACTATGAAGTGTACTATTTGTGAGATGAAATACATCAACCAAAAGCGTTAGAAGACACTCAATTTTAATATTTAATTGAAAAAGTCTCGAGGATTTTAATCTCGACAGATTTCCTGTCTAATTATAAATGTACAGAAAATGATTGAAAAGATCACTGTCGATCAGATCTAATGTCACCCGTAATGAAATAGAAATCTATCACAAAAGAAAAACAAGTTTATTAATTTTATGAAGACATTCATTTTTCAGTGTTCTTTTTATTTTTCATCGCTTGATAGAATCCAGTGTGATATCCAGCTAAATACCATGACATTAATGTAGACGATAGATTGTCGTTATCACTATGCGGAATTTCTAGAGGAAAAGGCGGTGGAGAAGGTAATATATCATTTTCGTCGATTGCTGGTGATGAAACATCTTGTTGTTCGTCTTCTGTTCGTATTTGTAAATCAGTGAATGGATGAATTTCTTCATTTCCATAATCATCAAACGAGACAGTACACGCGGCTGCTGCTGATGATAACCCAATGATTGTAGCTTTATATAGAATACCATCCTCGCTGTACGGACATAAACATGGGTCACCTAGTTTCCACTGAGTGCTATCTGATGATAATGAAGAATCAACTACCATTTGAGTACTATCATTCAATGAAACACTTGAAACAAATACAAGAATAGTTGTGACAATTAGAAAACAAAACACGAATTTCGTTCTCAATTACTTCGATTCAACTGTCGCCGATTCTGTCGATACTTTTTGTTGTTCAATAATTTGATGAAGTTTATCAGACGAAATTGCTTTTGCAAAAGCACGACACAGAAACAAATCGTCATTAGTTGGATCGGATGTTTTCACAATACTACTGGAATCGCTCATCTAAAACATAATTCAGCATGAATCTTCGAACAGAATGCACACATTTTTACTGGATGTTTTCATCTGTGATTCATTTTATTCAGAATTAGGGAGTTGTAGGTTCTTCTTTCACGCCCAGCTACGAATCTGTCTAATGTAATTGATCCTGAACTTCACGGATGTTACAAATTAAAAAAGGATTCACTGAATTTATCCATGAAGGCGATCGGTTTCGATGATCTGAGTCAAAAGAATGTGTGGACATATTACGCAACAGAATATGATAATCGCGAGGATAAGCATCTGTCTGAACTTCTAAATAGTTCATCACATCATGACCAACCTGAGTAAATATGGATTTATACATAATTAATTTTCTAAAATAGAAATACATTCCTCGTAGATGATTAATTTACTTTTATTCGCCGGCTGATTTTCTAGGCAAATGCAACCATTGGCGTTTAATCATAGTGGATGAACGTCAGTCATTTGGATCAATCGGAAACTTTTGTCTACACATTAATTTGCAATGAATAAAATGTTTTGTTATGATGAGCGAAAGAAAAATATTTTTGAAAAATTTTATTAAAACAGGATCGAACAGCAGAAAGGAAAGAACGACGAATCACCATATTTAGTTTATCCTTTCTTCACAATTAACAAAATATAAATCTGAATAAATAAAATTGTCAAAACACAAGAGGAAATTTCAAACTTGATCTCGATAAAACTGTGCTCGATCAGGATCGATTCGGTCGGCTAATTGTTCCAAATAGTTAATTCTCTTGTCATTGTTTGTACTTTTCTCTTTCCACAATTGGCACAAAGTTAACATAGACCATTTGTTAGCCGGTTCAATTTCATCCAATCCTTCTAATGGTTTAATATGTTCGTCTTGATTAATTGAGTCAATGCCCAATTGTTTAAAGAGCAACCATCGAGCATAAAACCATGCAGCTTGATCCGAACAATCTGTGTAAACGGCACTCAAAACAAGTTGCCATTCTGTCGATAAAAGATCAGAGCGACGTGACGGATTATGATCGAGAAGCTTATCTAAATATTTCGATCGATAATGCCATGCTGAATAGTTTGATAAATTGAGACCGATCGTTGAACGAAGAAATGATAATTCATTTTCATAAAATGGTTCTAAATCAGACTGCAACGACGGACAAAGGCGTTCGAGTAGATAATAACGATATGCCCAACAATGAAAGTTTCGTTCATCATGTTCTACAAACAAGAAGGTAAAATGAATAAAATCATATTCGAGATAATCTTCGATGAAATTATATTTAATCGAAAATTTTATATCCATGAGAAGAATCTTTTGGTCTCGATGTTAAGTACAGAGCCGTTCGAAAAGTATCGAGACTTGACCGGGTATCGGTAAGCAAAATTTTTATTTTCATCAAATTCAAGTCCAAAAATGTTGAACCCCAAAGGGTTCCAGTGCAGTTTGATTTTCTATTCCTTTTATGATCGAAAGGAAGTTTTCAAGTATCTTAATGAACGATTCATACATCTTGTTCTAATCGAGTCTTCAGAATTTGTTACTCGTTGCTAGCTGAGGTGTCTACAAAATAAGAACTGACGCATCTAAAGAAGAGACATATTCAACATGCGGAATAGACATATCAAATATACATGGATGGCCAATGTTCACACATGGGCGCAAAGTAAACGTAGCGTATCTATGATTCGTCTCTAGTTGCCTTTTAGTGTGGACGATGTCTAAATATGAGCGGATGAATTGCTTCCGTTTATATCTACGTTGTTGATAATATTTTACTTTTCATTGGATAAAGTTATGAAATCCAGACGATTGACCCTGTCTCAGAATCTCATCGCTTGATAAAGATCATCGAACGATGAAAGAAAAAACTTACATTAATAACACTGTTATTTCTTTTACACGTCAGAACAATTTAAATATTTTCAATGAAATCTTACTCAAATTTTTAAATTCAATTTAATCGGATGTTGTTCGTGATTATAACGTAGATTTCAAGCTGAAAAATATATTGTTAGTGTTTTTTCAATGTATGAGATCCCTGTCCGTATCCCTTTTGAAAATATCATTTTTTCTACCAACATTTGTTAGACGAATAATCACAGATGAGCAACGTTGTATTCCCTTTTCATTTTCGATTTAATCTAGCTTAACGAATCTTATCTTTGGAAGCAGTCAAAATCGAATTAAATCCGTAGTTTATCTCATAAAATCCCTCGAATAAATGATAACGAAAGAAACTCATGGAGGTTTCTAACATGCAGATGGCTGTGGATCTGTGTCAAACTGTGGACACATTGATTTTCATAACTCCAACAGGTCACTGTCTAGAACATTAAAAAAGGCAATGAGCCTATTGAAATTCACCAAAAACTTGATGAATGTCCAATTCTTTTCGTACGAATCGATTCAAATTCGATGGAGTTCATTATGCCAATTATGTTCCAGAAACTTTCAATTGTAATCTTTATTGAAAATGAATAGAACTTTTCTTCTCATACCATTCTAAACCCTTGAAAACGAAGTACTACTGCAGAGTTCAGCATTTTGTTGACTTTTCCGTAGAGAACAAAATTTGAGAAACGTCAACATATTAAAAGTAGAATTATATTACGAATAGCAGAACACAAACTTCGAATCTGATTACTAATGTTTCATATACTAAAGAAGAAATAATTTCTTCTCAAGATTACACAGAATTCTAATACTAATTCTAAAAAAAATATTCTCAAGGATTCTAAATAAAAGTAAAAATTGCAGAAGACAATCAGCTACCACGAACAGCACGAAAACTACTTTGCAGATGTCAAGTAAGAGGAAAGAAGAGGTTGTTTTTCATGGCATCATATTTTACAGCATTCAATGGAGAATACAGACAGACGTGAAACGAGCACTAATCCTATTTTGATAGCAAAATTTTCAGACTACGTAGTCACAAGATGACAGAATTCTGCATACTAATTGGCAACTGCTGAAGATATGACATGAAATGAATTTGAAAACTAAAAACTTTAGTCTAAGGCGAATTAATCCTATAAATAAAAACAAAGTTTAAGTTATAAACAACGTACCTATTTTTAATGAAGATCATCCTAGTTTTCCGCTAACTGGATAGAGAAATTGACATATTTATATATAATTTGTCATGATGCAGTGATGAAAGGCAATAAATTAGACACATTTTCTTAATTAGGCTTTAACTAAGAATATTTTTTTTTCAAGAGAATTTTGTTTGGTATTCGTGATAGCTGATATCGGAATTCAGCTAAATTTGATATGCATGAATAAATTCTCATAGAATAGAGCTAAAACTTATCTAACTAGACGAACGAATCGATTTACATCAGTATCATCAAAAACGTCGAACGCAAAGCTCGCCGCGGAGTATAATGTTACATTAATCCTAAATTGTTCAAGAAAATTAAAGCAAAACAATCTAGAACAAAAGAGATCTGGACTATGAGAACAAAATCTAAGTAAACTGATTTAGATTAGACGCTCGATTTATCGGTGTCAATTTTTCGAATAAAATGCAAATGATCATTTTTATACGCAATGAACGTGAATCAATAAACAATCGAAGATCACACAGATGTCTACCGAAAACGATAAGCAAATGATGATATGAAAACACGTTTCTCTCATATTTTCTACCTTTTAGAATGAATGGCATCTCATTCGTTTTTCTAATATAGAGGAAGAAGATAATTCGGTAACTTCAACACGAAGGAATACGATTGTAACACTTTTTAAAAAATATCAATGAGCATTGTATTGGACTGGCACGTTTTCAATCTTGGAATTTTACGATTTACAGCTTTCAGTCTGAGATTTGTGACAAAGAGGAAAATACCCGGCCTTTCTTTGCATTTGAATTGAATATCAGTCGATAAGTCTCATGTTTGTTTTTCAAATGTCTGCAGATCAGATAACGACACAACAGACCGTTAATAGTTGCCAACTCCGATGCGGTTAGACTTCTCTCTTGTCAACAACACAGACGGAACTTTAGAAAAAAAACCTATTAGTTTTAAGAGACAGTCATTCATAAGAGATAAATTCTCAGCAGGAATCCCTCCGCTACACTCAGACTGGAGTCCATCGGATTCAACATTTTTGAAGTCGGAAACCAAGTCGACTTACTCTAATTGAGACAACGCTCGAAATTGAAGATATTCTCTAATGAAAATTGTATTATAACTCGACAATGTGTTTCTAATTGGTCTTTTAAGAAAACGATGTAAAAGTAAATCGACAAACCTAGATACTTTTTGCATAGTTGTAATTCATTTTGATAAAGATTCAAATCAAAGTTGTCTTTTAATAATTTTAAACACCATTGTCTTTGAAACCAACATGAATAAGATTTCGCATTCGAACGAAGACACAATTGTGTAGTTTGTAATTCTTTTTCTAAATATTCCTTTTGCTTTTGCTCATCCAATTTAACTAAGATTTCTCGTCGAATATTCCAAAGTGTAAAACAATCAGGATGATCAATAAGAATATTTTCTGTTTGTTTCAACAGATCGAAACAATCAGTTGAATGGCGATTATTTAAGACATTTTCATATTGTTTTAAATACAATTGAAGTTTTTCAGCTCGTTCACGTTCTCGAGCAGCTTTTTGTTCAGCAGTGGTTCGAACTTTCACTTGTCCGTGAACAGACATCTAAAAATTATAGACAAACCTACCGTCATTTTAACGTGCAGATTCAAAATGAAACTAAACAAATCGGTTTTTTCCTTCGTTTTTATTTCTTATTTCTTTTTCATTGTTGTTTTAGTTTTTATTTTCGATAAAAAATCAAAACCATAATAAACACACAAAATAGACTCGAACGTGAGTGTTGCAATTGTGTGTCGTACTTCGAATTTTTATAAACGACGACCACGACGACCGCCTTTTCGTCGAGTACTATCGGAAGGTATTGGTGTAACATCCTCTGAAGAGCAAGAAAAGCAAAGTCAAGTTATGAATATGAATCGAATTAGTAAACGAACCGATTCGTCCGATTTTGAGGCCTGATCGAGCAAGAGCACGAAGAGCTGATTGAGCACCAGGTCCGGGTGTTTTCGTTTTATTTCCACCAGTTGCACGAAGTCGAATATGTAAAGCACTTATACCTTGAACTCGACAACGTTCAGCAACATCTTGTGCAGCTAACATAGCAGCATACGGCGAAGCTTCATCACGATCAGCTTTTACTTTCATTCCGCCAGTGACACGAGCGATTGTTTCTCTGAAATAATTCAAGTCAATTAGAATCCAATAGAGATGAACAATGATTGTTGCCGTACTTTCCTGAAAGATCAGTAACATGAACAAAAGTATCATTGAAACTTGCATAAATATGAGCAACACCAAAGTTAAGTTCGCCTTCAGCAAGTTGAGGACCTAAACTAACTTGTTCTTGTTTGACTGCTTGTTGACCTTTACGTGGACCCATTTTGTGTCTTTTTCTATTTGATTCAGGATCTTTAGAGAAAAGATAATTATCTAGAAAAGTAATCACATCTAACAACACTATTGTTCAACTGAGTGATGGATATCTATTTGAAAAAACAACATAATACGAATACGAAGCAAATAAGATGGTGAGTGGTGACTCTTCGCTATTCAGATTGGTATGATTTCGTTGTAACCAATGATCTAACAGCTAAGTGCATTATTCTCAATATTTTAAATTTTCCAAATTTTTGATTTTGAAAAAACTTTGAATTATTTTTTCAATTGTTAATAAGAAAATATTGATCGGAATAAAATATTGCCAAGGCTTTGTTATAGATGTCACTAGTTAATTTACTCTGAATAAATTATCTAGTCGAATTATTTAAGAAAAATTCTTAAAAATAAAAAAGTTTTCGTCGATAAACTAAAAACGAAGTGATTGAGTCATTTTGATAATTCGAATGGCTTGTTATTTTACAATTGGTCTTCATTCACCAATCGTTTCTTCACAGAATGAAACAATGGCTAAAACACACTCTTATACGTCCATCATCGATGAACTGCATTCTTGAAAACTGTATTTGGAAATAGCAAAATGTCATCGTCGAATGAAAATATTATTTTATCTGCGATTGGAACTCGAACAGTTTTAAATTTATTATGTAAAGTCTTATTTCGTTTTCTACATTTTATTCTCAACGGTCTCATTCTGCGCCGTATCGATGTTAATATAATTGGTATAGCTAATGTACGGCTTCAATTACTTTACACAACAATATTATTTCTATCGCGCGAAGCATTTCGCCGTACCGTACCAAAATTAAATGAACTCAGTTCAGTTCATCATTATGTAAATTTAGCCTGGTTAGTTGTACCCACGGGTTTATTCATAATATTACTTGCATATCCGTTTACACTCTTCGTTCAGACAGATGATGCAGAAAAATATCCGTTCTATTATCAAGCATGTTCATTCTATGCATTAGCTGCGTTTATTGAACTATTATCTGAGCCATTCTATTTATTAGCTACAGTTACACTTAACTATCAAGTTAATATTTATATTGAAATGTTTGCCTCCACTGTAGGTAAGCAAACCGTTTGAACTCCATGAGATTTGTCGATTTTCATCAATGAAGAAGCATAGAAGTAGATGGAATTCACGTGAAAACGATCATCGTCTACAGAATCTCGAGTCGAACGAAGCAAAAGTTCTGTCTTACGTATTTCCTATTAGTGTCACCAAGAGGAGTTATGTTGTTCCGATCTAGCCGAGGAGAAAGATTGAGATTTCCGCTTCATCTCAGACCTACGTGTAACTGAATTTCATCGACTCAAATGAAGAATGTAAATTCAAATTTTCGATCGAACTAAAATAGTAGTGATATTTATTGGCGGTGTATTTCGAAGTTAAGAGTACTTTTTATTTTATCTAAAAAGAATTCACGATGAGGCTTCTGCATTCCCATAGAATTATATACAGTGTACGAACTGATCACCTAACTGTGTAGAATGTAGGACATGAAATTCCGATAAGTAGATAGATAGAAAGTTTTCTGAAGTAGAATTTTCCGTGTAGATTGAAAAACCGAAGCAATGCATATGTGTCAAACAGACGATGACTTCCTAATGTCATACTGTCATCATTGAACTGTGCAGAAGAATAATCTAATTCATTTCAAGAGTTCAATATAATCGAAAAACATCTTGTCTGAAATACACCGAATCTTATCCGAAAAGTCGAAAATCGAACAGAAAGTTCTTTGTCACGAATGGGGCTAAACAAAGTCTAGTAGGATTTTTCTCTAAATATACAAAAAGCTAAAACGTTTTACTCCAAAAGTTAAATTTGCCCAATAAACATGAAATCTTCAAGAGTACGTCATGGAAGCGTTTGTAGGGAATAGACAAACACTAGTTGCATAGCAAATACTTGATAATAATGATAACGAATAGGAACTCACCAATAGATGATTGTCAATTTCATTCTTTAAAACTCGTAAATGAGATACTATGCGTATCAAATCACAAATGCATACTTATCGCAAGTATATAGGAACTTGAAAATTTCAAAATAATACTTTTGAAGATTGTTGTAGTTGAAGAAATAGAAAGCCATTAGATGCCTTCGAACTGCAGAAGAGATGCATACCGAGCTCTCCGATGAGACAATCTGAAATTCTGTGAATATCTTATGTTATGTTCTCTCTGTATCCGTAGATATAAACGAATTCTGGATTTCACCAATATTCAATATCAGAGATATTTCCCATTATCGAAACAATTCTACGACTCAGCAGACATCCCAAGAGTTAACGGCATTCTTTCACTGAGGCTTATGGAAAATTTACAATCTGTAGTCTAAGTTGAAGCACAACTTTGAACATTTGCCCATCTCTTATTGTAAAATCCCAATGCTTATTGCATTCGATTGGCTTTGAAAAAAAATTCTATTCTCTAGAGAAGTCGAACAGGCGGGTATTAGGCTAATCTTCCAAAAGATGTGAAATTCGTTTTATCTATGATTCTCTATTCATCGATAGGCACACACAAGAGATTCTTCGAAAGATGAGCATCTGTAATTTTTGAACTCCGAGTAACCTAACGTGTCGAACAGTCTAATATGAGAAAAGTTTCTTCTCTTTTAGGATTTACAATTCAAGCTATCTTAATCAATATGAATCGTGACGGTGCACTTTATTATTATGGTTTTGGCTACATAATATATTCATCGTTAATAACATTAAGTTATTATTTATATTTTCTAAGTCGCAAAGAAGAAGATCGTCGTCGTTTATTTATCGTCGGATCATTGAAAGATCTTATTGTAAAGCCAACACATCCATATGTTGATCATAGATTATGGAGTGAAACGAAAACCTTTTTTAAACAAGGAATTTGGATGAAAATCTTAACCGAAGGAGAAAGATACATAATGTCGTTATTTAATCTTGTCTCATACAAGGATCAAGCTATATTCGATACAATCAATAACATAGGCTCACTTTTACCACGCTTGCTTTTTTCAACATTAGAAGAAAGTGCCTATGCTTATTTTCAACAAACACTATCACGAACAAAGACAAATGAAGAAAGTCACGTTTTGAATGAAGCAAAAAGAAAGGAAGAAATCGATCAACAGTCATCATCGAAATCAGGTAATTATTTATCGAATCTCTGCAAGTTTCAAAATTCAAATTAGCTTTCTGCGACTGATTAACAGATTCCGTAAAATAGAGATTCTTGTTTTGCACCATAGAACTGCTATTAAGATTTATTCAATATTTATAGTGACATTTTCTTCTATTGAGCATGATCATAATAACGTGAACAACGTATTCAGATCATTTAGTCACCTAACGTTGATCCCGTGATTTTTAAACTGTTACTTTGTCAGATTATAGAAGATTCTTCATTGTGCGTAATCACATCAGGAACTATCATATGCCGCTAGTTTTTTGTCCGTCGAAGACAAACATTTGACTATGCTTTCTTCAGTACGTAGGATTTCTTTTTGGGAATACCATGTAGTTTCTCATCCACTCTATGATTAACGTCGAATTATCTCTGTGTAATTGTTGTCATGATGCTATTATCCTTCTCTGTAGTATAACGCGCTGACGATAGGCGATGTTAGAGCATTGATTTTGCTACTGTACGATGTATGCTTTAGAATAACAACGATTGCTCTCACTATTTTAAATAACTTTTGTCTTTGATTCCTTGTGTGCCGTTGTTGTCTCCTACGAGAGTAGACTTTTCGAGGTTGTACGAACTTGCCAACGTTTATACAACTTGTATGGCAACTTTTCTAGTCAACTTTGATTTCGATTTACAATGTTCATCTGATAGACAAGTTTCGGATCGTTCCGTAGAATTCAACGAATTTTCTTTTATTTTTCGTCTTGTCTGTTAGTCATTCGCAATGCTCGATGAACATACGTGGCAATCGAAAGCCTACGAGTTCGCTTCCTAGATCAATTTGAAATCATACGTTGAGGTTGAGGTATCTTCCGATGTCGAATGTTAACTTTCACTTTTCTCTATTAGCGTGACGAGAAGTTTTTTTATTATATAGAAAGTTTTAGTAGTCGAGACGTTCGATACTTGCTCAGCGATGTCAATTCAACGGATTGACTTTTCCCCACATGTCCTACATTAGAAAGTATCAAAATGATTCTTTGAAACAAGGGAACAATGAATAAGTTTTCGACGTGGTTGATTAATCATCATTTCAGATTTCAACGACTTTTATATGTTAATTTGAACTTTGATTAGGTTATCAGTCAGGGTAATTAATTCTTCAAATTGTTAACTTAATATATCGATATCATCATTTCTGAGCCTTTTAATTTCTTCACTGATAAAAGTTAATGTCATCAGTTCTTCTTGCCAACATATTTCGTGATTCATTCACTTAAGCAAGACTTCTAAGGTCATCTAATCCAACTCTAAATTTTCGTATTTTCAGCCTGAGTAATTGTGCTCATTCGGTTAATTATCGTTGTAATGAATGTCTTATCAAATGTCAGTGTTTCAAACATCTTCGTTAAACAAGTTTCTTTAAAATAGAAAAAAGAACAGATTAACATAGACGATATTTGAATAAATATACTATTGAGCGATTGAATTAAATCAGTCGTTAATCGTTTCAGTGTTTTATTTCATTTGAATTTTTTCTTTTCCACGTACAAGATTACTTGAAGTGGAGCACTTTTCTTTCTAATGACCTAGCGCTTCTTGCGTCATTCAATTTTGAACATTTAAATCAACTATCGAATATGTCGAATGAAAACGTTTCTCTAACAAAGATCTAAAACAATTATCGATCTGAAGAGAAGTTGAAGTCAAGTAACAATAAAAATGCTCTTCTTTACTCAACGTTTTAGATAGACGATATAACAAAGTTTAGTCTCGAACCTAAACTTCACTATTTTCCAACTGTTGGCCGCTAATAATAAACGAATCATTGTTATTAACAGTCCATTTTATTAAATCTTTCACCATTCTGATCATTTGCAATCAAAACTAACGAAATCTCTAATGAATTATAATTTGAAAGACGATGTCTGTAGGAAAGAGGTTCGAAAATCTATCTTGTACACTTTAAAAGATCTGTGCAGAACTCTTTTCACACAATAAAATTATGGTTGCCGGGTAGAGCGCTGTCGATCGCGTTTTAGAACCATCCATAACACTTCTTAATAGTGAGACTGACGAAAAGTTGAACTCGTGTGCGTATTCAATCTTTACGCACTGTGCTTATCTTCGCAATGGTCTTCTCGTCATGTGTGGCAAGTTGTTACGACTTGGTGACAAAACCGACTCTCAAGATAAATGAAAGAGATTGCCACTACTCTAGTATTTGATAAATTTAAAAGTTTAATTTCACTCGTTGTTATTTATTTTAACTAGAACATTGGCCAATAAAGGATAAGTTGTGCTTAGTCGCCGAGTATTGTTGCATAATTGTTGACGTTGAAATACTCTTCCAAGTTTTTCATCGTCATCTAAGAAAATAAACTGTTGTTTCTAAGATCATCTATTTCTCTTATATATCATAGCAGAGGTACATAAGAATCTGACGAAGGATGTTAAAGTTGCCCGATAATAGCCTACTAGATCCTATATTAACTACTCGCTAATTTCCATCTGCTAGTAATCATTGTGAATCTATTGAGACTCGATCCGCATTTTCCTGATGAGACAATCTCGTCTAGTATCAAATCAGTTGCTGTTCAAGACTTGGTTCGTTTGATAATTGTTAATAAATGACAGAAAATTGCAGAATGTTTTCACTTCCAAGATCTTTTTTCTCCAGGTATCGGCATTCATTTTTCTGTCATTTCATCTGAAAAGTCCGCTTTCAACAAACGGGAGACACGTTGATCGAACCAGTTTTAGATTTTGTTTAAAACACGAAAATTTTGGATATGCGAGGATTAGTAATAGACGAGGGAGTGAACGAACTAATCTCATGGGAGATTCCATTGGTGAAAATTTTCATCCGTCAGGTAACATAACGAAGTGGAATGATCGTCTTCTATCGAAGACAACTTGGCGCGCGAAGACCCGAAAAACAAACTCATCTTATTTCGGTTGCAAAGATGAGTTGAGGCGAAGAGAAGATCACTCGTGAGTTAAATTCCGTGCGAAGATCGATTTTAAGACATTGAAACCGATACGATCATTGATTTAAACTGTTGCGAATGAAGATTTATTTTTAATTTTTATTTAGAACAACAAACGATTCGATTAAATGCTCTGGAATTTTACAATTATTTACTTCGTTTTGTAATCATAATATCATTATTAGTGATTTCATTTGGTTTTCCATATTCGCGAACTCTTTTGAATTTTTATGGCGGGAAAAATTTAACTGACGGTTCAGGCCCAACACTTCTTCGTTTGTATTGTATTTATTTGTTATTTCTTGCGGTAAATGGAATAACGGAAGCATTTTCTCAAGCAACGATGTCAATAGAACAATTAGAAAACTATAAAAAGTTAATAGCGAAATTCGCTCTATTATATCTTGGAATATTTTACATATTAATAAATCAAATTGGCATCTACGGAATAATAATAACCAATTGTTTAAATATGTCATTACGTATAGTAACAAATTTATATTATATTCATAAATATTTCGATTGCATTCCGTGGTCAAAGCCATTTCGATTCTCGAATTTTTACACGATAACATTGTTTTTATGCTCAGTTGTTTGTTGTTACAGCGAAGCGTGGTTTAACAATTCACTAGTACATTTTTCTTTCGGTGCTCTTCTAGGTTTCCTCATGTTGATTTTAACGTGGAACGAAGAAAAGGAAATGATTCATTATATTTATTGTATAATAAGATTAAATCGTCAAAAGAAAAGTCGCTAGATGACTGAAATACAACGGCAAGACTTTCGTTTTATTTTCCTCGTTCTTTTCATTTCTAGATGTTGTATAAAACGAGTGAAGAGAAGTCCACTGAATATAATTCGACAATCGACCAAGAAAATGAAAATCAAGGCGAAATCATCGTTTCACGAAGCAGCAGCCAATCGATTCAACATCCGTTGCCTGACAAACGTGAAGCATTACGTTTAAATAATTTACCGCCAACAACATTATGTGCTTATGTTAATCACAAAGTAACATTGTGTAAACCAATAACGCGTTCGAAAGCAATATCATGTGCACCAATAACATTTAATCGTGCAACACAAACATTAATTGACGATGAAACACCACCGATTAGTTTATTGCCAATACCAGTTGGACTTGTGACACCACTTCCATTAGCTTTAGGTACAACTGATTGTCCCGTACCTGTACCCATACCAATACCAGTTCCATTTCCACTTTTCTTCGTTGTTAACGATCAAAAATTTCAAGATTATGAAACTTATTTACAAAAATTAAAAGAAGTTTTACCGTTGAACGACGACGATTCCCAATTGTTGGCTTATGCACAAACACTTTTTCCTAATGATGACATTCTTGGACTAGGAAAATTCAATCCGAAGGTATTGTCTTCATAGAATATGTTAAACGTTCAGCAAATAGAAATCAATACGACATCACGACATTGCAAGTCTACCACTGTCGTCATCTTCATGTTGCATCTAGATGAGAGGATGTCAAATTTTCTTCAATCGGTTTTGTTCGATAATCACGATTTCATCGGTCTAAGTTTAGTATTGAAATCAGCAATGCATATGAATGATGTTCTAATAGTTTCCTTCAGTTCATAATACGTCTAAAATGATCTTATGATTCTTAAATACAAATGGTTGAATAGTAGACAGCTGCATAGTAGAGTACACAATTAAATATGAAATGCTCTCCCGATGAAGAAAGTTATTGTTTGCGGACTTTTTCTCTTCATCTTAATTAGTTTTTCTTGCTTTGCAATTTTTCTTTTTTATGTTCTTCGAATCTAACTATGGTCTCGAACAGAGCGATATTAACTGGTGATGGATGATGTAAAAAGTTCGCAAAGAATTTCATTCTTCATGACAAAAAGAAATGAACTTTTTAATGGCATATTCTTCGAATGAGTGACTCCGTAAAAGTGTCATACCAACTGTTGTTTCTCTCAGCCCCAATCAAAGTATCTGCTGAAACTTGATTGTTTCTCTAGAATTCATTTGAATTATTTCACTAAATACAAATTTACTGTTGATAATCCAAAGTAATTATGTAGGAATGCCGTATATCATTGTGTGGATGTCAGCATTACTTTGTTTTACTCTAAACTTCTATCGTTTTGATCTACGGACTTCTCATGGAGTGCAAAATTCTTGCATGAATACAAAATGTAAACGCGTCATTTCAATCTTTGTTTTGATCCAGTATCGTAATTTCAGGGTTTGCCAAGATATGTCTACTTCGTTTATTCGACTTGCCGAAAAACTAATTATGAAATATTCAAGCATATCCTTTGAGTTTAGCTCAGTCGATGTTTTCTATATGCATGAGTGTTGAATTCGATAAACAATCTTAAAAGCAATGTTCTTTTGTTCTTCGAGGAAAAAACGACTATTAATTAATCGATCTCTCAAAACTATAAATTGAATGTAGTCTGTAAATACAAAAACAGTTTCTACTCATGGTTTTTATGCCTACAAATTTGATGGTTCTCTACAATTTCTAGCGACTGTTTAGGCAATTCGATTCATATTTCTTGAACGATTCTCTTATACAAAACTTCAGTTTGAAAAACCTTTTTTTTAACCACTCTTGGAAATTCGTTGAATATTTCGATCAGAATGCGAATCAACCGTGATAAAAATGAATGCTTTAACCAATCATCGAATCATTCTTAGACATAAAGCAAAGGTCAATAAAACCATTAAATATGGCTGAATGTTTTTTGAGATTGACCCATGTTTTTAATGTTGTGCAAGCTGACATATTAATCATATCTGTCGGTTTATTCATAGAGAAACTTGAAGGCTTTTTGATAAGTATCGTTGTGATTATACAAGAGGTGATTCAATAGGCCTGATTAAAATGTCATGCACTAGACGACGAATGACTGGATTCATGTTAACTAATAGTTTTGTTTTTATTGACTTGACGAAACAAATCGATTGTGCAATTCTTTCAAATCTATTTATCGGATAGATCCGTTGTAATAAAGCATAGAGAGGAATGTGCATTCTTTCATCATTCATCTTTCAAATCGATTGACAGACAAACTTAAGAGAGTAGAAGATAGACTCGTTATTCTTATGACATCTTCTAGCCGATGCTCTTTAATCTCACAAAACGCTGCTCAACAGGAGCGAGCACGTATTTGTTTTCGTTTAGTCTTTCAACGAAAACAAACAACGATCTTCCTTTGTATGAATTATCGAAAGATTAAATGACGGATTGAGTTGTTTTCCGCTATTTGAACATGTTCGAATGATGATATTAGAAACAAGCGCTAGAAGAGAATTCCGACTTCTTTTCGGAAAATCTGAAAGACGTATTAAGTGAATAAAACATATGTGAGACTTTCACTATTGATAAATGTCAACGAATTCAATAGAATTTGTTTTCTACTAAGAATTTCTAAATTTTGATTTCCTCGCAAAACGTTTTTATCACAATCCCTCCCTGTGGAATTTTAATGTGAAACGCGACATAACTGATGTTTGGGGCTACGCAAAAACTGATCTTGTTTTAAAATCCATATCCAAGCATATTTCTTCATCGTTATTCATAGAACAATATAGAAGACCAACAGGGAAATATTCTATGTATAGTATAGTCGAACAAAGTAGACGTTAGCTACACATGATCTTCGATTATACTTTAAAGCAGTCCGCAGAGACAAGGCTGAATGCAAATATCTTTCTGGTATTGTTCACCACTTGTTTTCAAATTCTCCTTCACGAAATCCAAATGATGTTCGAAAAACACCACCGTTCTCTCTATGATAAGAGACGTCATCATGTTGAAACTTTTGTTTCTAACTGTAACCTAATTTCGTTGAGATGTGCGCTGTTTATCTCCTATTATTTGAATACATGTCAATCATAATAAATAGTGTGTACCAAAACAAAACCCTGATTCTGACTGAGCATAGTTTACTGTTGCTGGGATATATCGAATCAAATTCGGCGCAATACTTTACGTGAGGAACGGAAAAAGCAAGAAGATTTTTATTTTAGTGGAAAACTCGATAAGCGAAATGTTCTATTTGTAATAGGAATTCTCTGTTTGTTTTTTGTAACTTGAGACTATTCATCGGAGACACGTACATAGATTGAAATGATTCTGTACAGTACGAGTTTTTTGCAATTAACTTATTGATTTAGAACGAAGATCCCCGTTTTACGCGACATGGCATAGAAAACATCTTGAAATCGTATCACAGATAGAAACAAGAATATTGACGAGAAAAAACACTATTTAAAGTCGCTATCATACAGGTGTAATCGTTTCGTATATCTCGATTAAACACAATTGAAGTCAATTTTCTTCAAGTTGTGAAATATATTCAAAATGAACTTCAACAAAGTTTACTAACAGACAAATTAAATGAAAATGAATAAAGGCTTTTGAATGTTGGAAGTCTAATCTCCTGTATCCGCTCTTATAGTCAAAATGAATTTTCTGAGCTCAATCATACAAACAATAGTCGGCAACACTTTCCAGCTTACCAAATATATATCTACTCGAATATCAGAATCATAAAACTACATGACTAACTGAAACACAGTGACAATAATAATAATAAACGATATCGATTTAACTTCAAAACGCTACTTTTTTATGAAACAATTTACATGTTCTTCATACGGCAGTTCTCTTCGGACAAGTCACAGTCTACGAAGAACATCCGACGATGTTTCATTTCTCGACAAAGAATAAGGTCACAGTGGAGTATAGTTGTAAATTGTTCGCTCCTCGAAAGTTTCATGTTCAAACGAGATACGCAATTGAGCAATGAATCGGAACTGAGCTCTTCTTGAAATTATCATTTCTCATTGAAACGATCGCGTTGACATCACACTGATGTTCTTTTGTTGAGAATGTTTCAGTCTAGATTGAATTTCATGTGAAATAATTGAATAATTATTCGTCATTTAGATTTCACCATTGGATGAAGTTGAAAATGATGAAATCCATATAGTTGGCCGAAGTGCTGATGAAAATCATCAAATCGAACAAGAATTAACAGCCGGAGATAATGTCTTGAATAAATTAGTATTCGAATTCGAAGATTTTGATTTGTCAACGATGGCTCTAACAGGTGGCGAACAACAGCATATAAATACAACGAATGGAAATTCACAAGAGAAAATCGAATACTTAATGAGACAAGACGATGCCAAATATATTCTGAAATGGCATTTCGGTGTTAAACTTTTTCGTGCATGGATTGAAAGTAAAAATAAGCCAATACGACAAAGATTATTTCAACGTAAGAAAGAGAAGGAAAACATCGTGCTCATTTGATAGTTCATTTGCTTTTCTTGAATTTAATAGAAAATCAACGTGTTCGCAATTCATCATCGAGCGATGCTGAGAATCATGTATCGAAACGTCTCTATCGTTCGGATCCATTGTTGTATCGTGCCGATGAATTGAACACGGCACTCTGTCTTTTCTTGAAAGAAATTCGAGATTTGTACGACGGCGATTCGGTATACTACCTTTGTTTGGGTATTCAACATTATCTGCGTGAAAATCAACCATTATCGGCGTCGACACGGCATTTAAACGAAGAACATTTTTATCGTACGGAGTCGATTTTTTTCGATTCAACATTTATTCAATTTCAATCGAAACTCCATTCAATACTTCTCCGTTTCTGTAATCATCGTGATCCATCGAGACCGTTGTCAATGCGCGGACCAACATCGTCCAACATCGACGATCGTCCATCACGCATTGAAGAAGAATTATTATGGGAAGCGAAACAATTGGGTGCACACACACCTTGGGTTTTATTGAACACTATTTTATACTTCAATACAAAATATTTCTTTCTTAAAAATGTCAATGAACATCAAGTGTTATCATTTTCAAATGTTCGACGACATTACAAACGAAATGTTGGACCACACGGAGAAGAATATGGAAAATCGGTTTATTTAAGGTTGGTTTTGATTTCATTTTACAAAAGAAACAAAGATCGGGCGATAGAAGCAGTTTGCTACTCTTCAATAACTCGTAACCAAGGATTCGTCACGAGAAAACATTTCAAATACGGTTTATGGTAGATCAGAAGAGATAAAATCACATCGATACGAATCTCAATCATAAACATATGCCTAACATAGAAAGTCGCCCTCCATGAATACTTTATAATAAGAAAAATATTCGAGACAAATATAGAAACTAATTAAATGAATGTCTATAATTCGAGCACAAATTGATTTCAAGCCGTAGACAGCTTGAGTATCATTAGAAACATGTAAATAGACTTCATTCAAGGTTCGAAATCATTTTATTCTAATTAAATTATATTCATGTAAATCAACTGGAAGAGAATAACAAAGAATCCATAAACTAATTAGAAGAGTACCTAGAGCTTATATCATAGAATAAAAAGAAAACGATGATTCCGACTGAAGATTAACGAATGTGATTGTACGATTGACGAATAATTGTTTGATTCGTAGACAAGGACTCGATTATCAGAGTAGAATATCAACATGAGACGCGTTGTTGCATGCTTGTCTTATTCATGATAAACGTTAAATGTCGGAAAATAAAATGTCTCTATTAATACGATCAAATCATGTCATGCATCGTTTCGTTCTTTTTATAGTGATGAAGAAAACATGAGTGTCTGTGAAATGTCACACTGTTCTCCTTTATCAGATGTGTTTACACATTGAATCGATGCAGCGACTTGAGTAAGAGTGTATCTCATCTTGTATAACGAACGAGTCCTTTTGAAAATGTTCCGAAGAAAACGAATTTTAATGAAATTCTAAACAAATCGATAGGTTTTAAGAATCCATGTGAACTAAACGAGAATATTTCGAATGAATAGATATTATCCCCCATCAACAACGAATCACGGAATGGAAGAACAACAATTAATTTACGAACAAGCTGAAAATTATGACGATCCACTTCGATGTCCAGTTAAATTATTTGAGTTCTATTTAACGAAATGTCCTGAAAGTGTTAAATGCCGACAAGATGTTTTGTATTTGTTACCTGAAGCAACGTGTGTGCCTGAATCACCACTGTGGTTTTCATCTCAACCGTTGCCTGCGTCGACCATGGATCACATGTTAACGAGAATAAAAACTGTGCGAGATGTTAATGATATTCATTTGTCAATGAGTCAAACATCATTTGATAATAATAATCAAGGACGATCGTAAACTTAGTCTTCGTTGTTTTCTTCTCTTGTCATTTCTTTGTATTATACTATTTGTTTCTTCTTCTCTATCCCGTTATTAGTTTGTAAAAACAAAAGTTAGACATTGAATGTCACATGTCATGAACTTCTGCTTTTATAGATAGAAAAAATATTTGTTTGTTTATTGTTTAAAAAGCCACATTCATTGTCATTTTGGGTCTTTTTTTGCTCTCATTATGTTTTGTTCATCAGAGAAAAAAACACAGATTGTATGTATTGTATCTAATTACTCTCATTTATCTTACGGATTAAATTACAAAGATTCCAACATGTGCAATGCAATCAACGAGAAACAACTTGAAGAGATACAGTGAGGAAAGAGATGTTTTCGTTTAAAGTCGTTTTTCAATCCTAAATCAAGCCATCATTGAGCAGTGAATGAAATAGAATTTCACTTTCTAATCATGGTTCATTGTTCTATTCGGATGATGTCAATGTCGGATGATGATTAGGTTTCGGTTGACAAGAAATTCTTTTTCCATCTGGCAGGACGTAGATTTGCAGATGTTTGAAAGGACATGATTCAGTAAGATTTTTCAAATGCCTTGGTAATTCTTTGAAACAATACCAACAAGATGAAAGGGATAAATAGGAAAGATTTGGAAGAATTTCAGGACGAATCGCCGTCAATTGGGTTTGTGTTGGCTTTTCGATATGTAATGAACGAAGATTAATTAATTTCGATAGATCCAAGTCATTGCAAAATGTTGATAAGTGTAATGAAACGATTTGAGAAGAAAAATGCGAAAATGATTTTGAATGAAATATATCTTTCGCAGGAATATCTATACGAAAACGAGCCGAATTTATAATTCCATGGATTCGTCGATGACCAAGACGATAAAATACAGCATAAACATCAATTAGACGAATGTACTTTTCAAATAAATGTAGTAAAATCTCATCGGGTAATTGTTCGAAACGACCAATTTTATTGGTACTCATTTCACGTCAATTTGTCTCAATCATTGAACAATGACAATTCAATGGATATTAATTCAGTCAATGAATCTTATTTATTTTTGCTTGTTGATATCTAAAGAAAGTATGATTTGAAAGTTATCTTTATATATTCGTCTCTCCAGAAAAAGTATTTTACTTTATTACTCATTTGTTTTCATTTTGTCAAGGACATTAGTCGTAAATGTTATTTTTCTTTCTTTTCTTTTATCCAATAAAATGAGAAAGTAAAATTATAATATGAAAATGAAAAGATAAAGTAAATAGGTTTTTTAATCAAATTAGTAGCAAGCAATACATTTGACACACGCGTCTGCCGACTTGTCTAGGTCGTAGTCACCCATTTGAATCGCAACAGTAACTGTAAACTTGTTGACAATTCGTATCCAATCATAGATAAAGGCAAAGTATTGACAATTTATGTGTATTTCTGCCAATTATCAACCGTCGGATTTTATTGATGTGCTGAAATGGCGATCAAAAATATTGAAATCGTTAGATTTTGCTTTATTCAATAGAAGCTATTTGCTCATACACTTTCACATCACATTTGAGTTTTGTTTTCTATTAAGTTTATCAATTTAAATCTAAAACGTCAATATAAATTTATAGAGGTCATTCATACACAGAGAAGTCCTAACAAAAATCTGAAAAAATATTTTTCTTGATCAAGTTTTTCGATAATTCATTTCACCTTATTTTTGGTCGGTAAAGGGTACAGATACGAATTCTTTTTTACGCAGGAGATTAACGTATGATCAGTGTTAAATTACTGTTTGGGATTCATGTATCAGTAGAAACAGTGCGAAATAAATTATCGACGAATTTCGTGATCAAAAACATTGTGACCATTACTGTACTCGTCTCCAGTCCACACGTCTTTGATGTTCAGTACAGAAAAAATTGTCACAAAATGCCTGCTTTTTCATATATATTTTCGAAAGCCATTCAAAGATCTCAGAGATTCACCAAAACGGCATTGAAATGATTTTATCAGAAGTAGAAGAACAACAGGAGAAAAATGGAATCTCTCTATTCCAGATACAATGAAAATAAATTCAATGTGTACAAAACAATCTACAGAAGCTGATGGTAAAGAAAAGAGAGACAAGCCTAAACTTTTGCAAGATTTTTTTAGTATACTACTTCACGCGATTTTTATTTTATCAAGATGGAAAATAGCTAGATCGCAGGATGCTCTGCGAAATTTTCATGTTCTCCATGTTTTCATCCTATAATATATATCCTCGCACTATTCCGGATCTGAGAGGGACCTTTGTGCATGGTATACCGAGATCTGTTTTCTTCCCCTTGTATTAGATGCGATTTCTCACACAAGTTGAATGAATCTTTAGACATTATACACTAACAAAAATTAATTATATTCAATCCAGGATCCCCTGTGGATTGAACGTTTGAAACCTGACACAAAGTTATTTTACAGCGATGTGCAGCTCTAGTATTCTGATACAGGAATAGCAAACTATTCAAGATTTACACAAACTATTGAATTAACATAGTGTAATAATCCTATCTATAAAAAGAAATGAGGAGAACGCGACAGAGCTCATTTATTTCAATTTGTGGAAATAAAACGTAGCGTGTCGTTAGCGTCGCAAACCCTCTAATGAAAGGTCTACAATGTGCTAAAGACACAATTGTCTGACTAGTTTGAGAGTCATAGATTCCATTCATCTGTCTTTCTGATCAGTAATCATTGATCAATGATCACAGTGTGATGTGAAGAAACGAGGTATCGTCATTTTCAACATGTAACTGCGCTATAACCCTGTTTTCTAGCACAGCATAAAAGGCTATATTAAAATATAATTCACAAGAATCACTCTTTAATATAATACAGTAATTCTAAGTCATCCCCAGATCAAGCAGCTTGTTCGTCACTCTTGTTGAGACTCTCAACTTGAGAGTATATTAAAGTTTGTCAAGTTCAGAAATTTCGAACCCAGCAGCATTGTATACAGCATACTCAATAAAACATCTTAAGCAACATTTAATACTTGAAGTCGCTCGGAACAGAAAGTGTTCTCGTCTAGCACAAACAGCAATTAGAAGGTACAATATCTACAGCTAATAATGAACAAGATTTAGTTATTGACAACAAAAGCAATTATTTACCATTTACAATGATCAAAAGAATAAAAGTAACACTGATTATAGTAAAGAGTCAGATGGAGCATTATTGGAATTATAGATTCATAATGTTGGTCATATATAGATTTTATAATCTGGAAAAGTTCGTTGTTGTTTTTCTAATATTTATATCTATATGAAAAAACTCTTTTTGAATAAAATGCATAATAAACTGAAATTCAAAAAATATTTTTACGACTATAAAATATTCCATTGAACTCGCACTCCGACAATAAAAAATTGTCTGATATGGACCTCATCAAACTCAAGTATTCATAGTCGAATGCGTGTATGAGTCCCGTCGAGTCCGGGTTCGTTTGACAAGCTGTTGTGGATGTGTTTCATTGGTAATGTGTCCATCTTTTCTCCAAGCAAACAACTACACACCTTTTCTATCCATGCTAAGACTCTTTCAAAGTCAGCATCAACACTTTTTGGTATCTTATACTTCAGAAAAAATCTTTGGAGGAACCTCATGGAATCCTATGCACAACCCTGATTACTCTTGAAATATCCTTGGAACACGAATAGTTAAGATTCTAGAGAGAATTCTAAACAATTATTGGCAAGATTCCGTCTGACACTTCCAGGACTTCTTAAGAGGTGAAGGAGACAGAACATTGTTAGTTCTAAATTTTACTAACAGAAACATATGTCATCAAATCTACCCGTGAAATCTCTTTTAATTGTTACTTTAATGTGCACTATTTTAGAGGACGAACATATATTAGAGCCTATTTCAAATATTATTTTCTCATGTTTTTCCTCAACATTGCATAGCCAGAACTGAATAGATCTGATTGATTTAAACTCACTCAATTCGTTCCAGTAGTTTGAAAGCTTTTCCCACCATCTATCCGCTCAAGGCTAGCCGTTGTACGCTGTATTGCACTTCATTTGGAATTACTCATTTTCTGCAGATACCTTACATGATTTTTATATCGCTTATTTGAAAAGCATGTTTCTCAGAAAAGTAAAGAAATGCTTGTCCTAAGCAAAATACGGAGGAATCAAATTGATTTTCGAATTTATCCATTGTTTTGCTCGTGTTAAAAACACTCCCTCCGAGAAAGTGCAAACGACAGAAAGTAAGTATACCGTGCTTGTTTCCAAAGCCTTTCCTTTCAACAACTAGTCGTTTGTTGGCGCCCCTTCGAGCCGCCACCCACGGCTAGCCATCATCATTCTTTGATGTCCTCTGCACATAGGTTGTCATTAGCTAGATATTAACTACCGCATTTTGGTTCCTCTTATGGCAACGAAATCATATGTTTGACAACCGTAAAATTTAACTTGATTGTGAACGATTCAGATATTATTTCCATGATATTTCCGGAGAAGGTCAATTTGTATCGAACCTTTTTATTTATGAAACCTAGGATAAACCATCTTCAACAACTGATAGCTAATCACGGATTCAGACTCCTTGATCCCGATTACGTTTTTCAAACTTTAAAAACATCTTTTTACCGTAAAAACGCCTTTCTTTGTCCAAAAAAAGCAAAAACCAAAATTAAAAAAAAACAATCACGGATCAGATTCGGATTCCCAGACTCCGATCATCCTTTGTCAAACTTTATGCAGAGTGCGCTTGAGACCGGCCAAAAAATCATTTTTTCGTTCTATGCGAACAAACATACGAAACTAGGTCGAGACGAACAGTGATTAATCACGTGAAGAACGAAAGAGCGAAAGAAAATGCGTTCGTTATATGCTCAGAATGGGGTTTAACGACGTGCTTGCGTTCTTCACGTGTGTGTAACGTTTTTCTCCCCTTTGTAGAGGCAGTAGCTTAAAAATGATGAGAATGGTAGCCATGACAGAGAAATCATATTTCAAGTGATTTATTCATGAATAAGTGATAAAAAAATAATTGTACATGTAAATCTGGATTTCAAATAAATTATTTTTATTTTTAGATGACTTTGATTAGGGATGCACCAGTATCAGCATTACTGGTTTTATGGGTACCAGTATTTCTAGTTTATCAGCATCCCTGCTCTGTAAAAAAGGAGCTATGCACAACCTTTTTACGTGCTGTCTTTTACCCGATCACAGAACCCCCAAAAACTGGTTCTACAAGAGAAAGAAAGAATTCAGGTCTCCTTTGGAACACCTTTTTTCTTGTACAGAACCATTTTTAAGGGGTTCTGCGATCGGGTAAAAGACAGAACACAAAAAGGTTCTGCAAAGCTGCTTTTTTTAAGAGAGAGTGATATCAACACGCACCAGTATCGGAATTTTCAGTTACGGGGAACTCTCAATACTGGTGCGTGTTGACACCGATGACCCTGGTAAACTAGACATACTAGTACCCATAAAACCAGTAATACTGGTATACTGGTGCATCCCTAATTTTGATGACCACTTTACATTATCTTTTCAAATTTTTTGAAAGCATTTTTATTTCATCGTTTTATGGATAAATCGACTCACATTAGTAATACAGATAGCAATAATGTCATCTTTGTCAATCTATTTCATAGCTATTGTAAGATTGATTTTTATAGCTTATTTAATATATTATGGAAACTTTCACTATTGAGATTGGGGTTTATGAAAAAAAGCGCGATATCGGCAATGATTCTATGAAAAATCATTTGCTTGTGATACAAAATGTTTTTTTTTAACTCATGTATGCTTCTAAATGTACAAGAAAAGCGTTTCTCAATCATACAACGATAATTTCAGCACATAGGAATGAAATTGACCACGTAGTGGCTATAGTGCTATAAAAATTATGAAGAATATCAGCTGGGACAAACTCTTTGGCAAATGATACTCATCCAGAATGTTAGTAGAATACCGATTTATGTTTAAATACATCTGATTTTTACTTCTTTTACTATTATCATTCGTTTCTTTTTCTGTTAGACTTTAGACGACTTTGGTAGTAACGACGAAGTTTGTTCTTGATAATAGTAGGTTTCAAACACAATAAGCAATGATGAAAATCAATAGTGGTTTTCGAAATATTTTAAAACCATTTCCTGAACTCATATGTTTTTGTTATTTTTAGCTGAAGTGCGTAACATTGAAAGTTTTTTCTTTTGCGAACTCAGTTATTGAATTGTATGTATTTCTTCTGTATTTTTTCTTATATTTGTTTTTGAATTGTATCTTGGAAGAATTTTGAAACAAATAAAACTTGATATGAAACGAATGATTCTATTGTACTACAGTAGTAGTTGGGAGCTGCAAGTAAAAGAGAACAATCATAATCGCCGTTTATGGTGATATCGAAAGCGTGGTGAACGGTACACTGAAAACAAAAATGGTCACATTACCGCGATGCGTCCAGGACGCCTGCAAGACTCGTTCATATCAATCTGGGTCGATAAAGAACAAATGAGAATAATATCAGTTTTGAATAAACGAATCAAGTTAAGTTGTTGAATCAGTGCTACCAAATTATCGAATCAGATTCATTCAAAAAAAGAAGAGATACTATAGCATTCGGTAAAGTAACTCTTAGAAAAACTTGATCTATTCATTGATGTCGAGGAAATTTTAAAGTTCTCTTATATTTTATTTTTCTTTCAAAATATAATAAACAATTGATGGAATTTTCGCTTAGTTTTCTACTTCTTAACTGCATATCGAACAATGCTCATGGTCATTTGCCATATGCTGCCATATTCCTATCGACTTTTTGTCCATTTAAATACTTTCTTTAGGTAGAATCAATGGCATTTTCCTTCTCAGTTGTCTTGAAATCTATTTCTAACTGAATTATGTTCTACAATTCAATTCGACATTTGTCATTATACTTCACTAATGATTCGTTTCACAAAATCAATCTTTCCAGATCGTGCTAACCTCGACAAACAGGAGGAAATATATTTTCTGTAGGAATTAACGCTGTCAATTCTGTCTTTCGAAGTACAACATATTCAGAATTGAATCACAGTTTCAACATGCTATGATGTAGAACATGGAAAAACATCTTCGGAACTTCAGTTGTAAATCGTTTTCAGTTTTTAACGTTTTCCGCATTTTTCACTTTAGTCATTGTTCTCTAATATTTCAACTTTCCGAATACTATGCTCACTAATTATATATTTTATCAGCATATCTTCGTCACACGTTTGCAACTATCAAAAAATATATTTGTCGCGTATACGGTTGTGTTATAGGCAATCGTGTTGGGAAGGTCAATAATATGTTTTATTTACTTCGAAGGGAAAAGAAACAACGAACGATGGCTATGAGCAGAAACGAACAAGAGTTTCTATTGTGACTGACTTCTCAGAGAAAGACAAATTTAGATATGTGTATAGGAATGTATATCTATACATCGTGATAGCTCATATAACAAAGTCAAAACATAGAACTCAACTTTTTAATCATGATTTACAAAGTATCAAACACTCCAAAAGCATCAGAGACATTAAACGTATCGAATCGAAGTTCAGCATATATTTCGTGAAACATCCGTTTTTCGACACGCACTTGCAATCGGTGAAGGACCGGATAAATTATTTGCTTCGTTGAACTATACTTAATACCATTCATCAACTCCTGTCACCATTATCTCAAAGCCACTTGTTTCGAAATAACGTGTCACCACTGTTTCATAGGGCAAAACACCACCAAATTTCATCCAACTGCATAACGTTCACGAATAAAAAAGATTCAAAATTGAAATACTTTCCATTTCTGTGCGACTACATATCTCATCTTCACGCATCTCTAACAGCCAAACTCTTCCAAAGAAGGCTTCAAATGAATGAAACTAAACGTAACAGCTGCCCGCAAGATCTTTCTCTGAATAAAAATGTGAAACGTGCTGATGCTATGCTTTTATAAAGAAAATTAATAATATTTTCCTCGATGAATCCTACGGCTCATTAATAAAGAATAATGTTAACCGATTCTCTATAAAGAGAATAGCGCAGAATCACATCAAAGCTCGTTAATTAAGATTCGAGAGGTTTCTCACGTTCTGTTGTGAATCACGCGACCACCTGTAAACGTCTCGTGCTGCAATGACCAGAAAACGAATGAGTTCATAAATCTAAACAATAAACTCGAACACTTCATTTACATCCTTTGTCACAAACCCTACTCAATTAATCAGGCAGCAAACTAAACATCCCAGGTCAATCAAAACGGCCACCGTTACAGTATCGTAAACGGTCGTTTTTACATCGTATTCCACGGTTAAACGACCGTTTTAAGCCGTATTATGGCGTTTTAACAAGGTCAGTATTACGGACGTACACGGACACCGTATATACGCCGTAAAGCCTTCGTAAAGACACCGTAATACTATCGTATTCTATAGAACATACGGCCGTATTACTGACCTTGTTAAAACGGGATAATACGACGCCGTAATGGGCCGTATTTTCATCGTATACGACCGTTTGCGGATCGTTCTGTTTGACCTGGGATAACAAACACTGTGCTCTCTATTTCGAACTTTTCTAACAAACCTAAATGAAATTAGTATCAAACGCCATATTCACATCAGAGTGCGAAACCGAATCGACTAGACGAATAAGTCTACTCGATTCTTTTCGCCTCAGCCGAATCGAAGCGATTACGAATGAGATTTTGATTTTTTACTCGAGTCGAATAGAATAGAAATTTTAAATTTTTCAATAAGAGATGCATCTTTCAGATTTCAAAATAAAATTTATAAACAAATAGATGGAGTCGTGAAGGACACCATTAGCACCTGTAATCGTGGATATACGGATGTGAAAAATCGAAGAGAAATTGAGTAAATTTAGTACTAACAAAATGATGATTTGATTGAGGTATTTAGACGATGTTTTCTGTACATTCACTATTTCTAAAGAGAAAATTCTTGAATTTCATATATGGATAAACAAACGGCGTCGGAACTTACATTTCACTGCTGATTTTGGATAGAAAAATGTTATCGTATTTCTTATTGACATTCTAGTAGCTCATGAACAAGATAAACTGACTTCATCACTGTATCGTAAAGCAACACATATTATATTATAGATGTTATGGGATAGTAGTCAGAATCGTTGTTATGAATGAGGTCTTATCAAAACACTATAGTAATACCTATGTACAGCATTGTTCAAATAAAGAAAAAATAACTAAAGAATTGAATCTTCTATGGGCAACAGTAACAGAAAAGGGATATCCAGCACATATAATAAAAAGAGGTATACCCGAAGGAGAGATACTTATTAGAACAATGCATTATACTAAGAAAGATGAACACAAATGCTCAGGAGGATGGTTACGGTCCACTGTAAATTACCGTAACTTCACCGTAAACGGCCGTTTCTACGCCATAATTACACCACAAACGACCGTATTAATACCGTATTCCACCGTAAACCAGGTCCATGATTTACGACCGTATTCTCACCATACTTTTGCCGCATTTGTATCGTATATCGATCGGATACGGCCGTATCAGCGTTAAAATACGGTCGTAAATCATGGACCAAGTTTACGGCCGTATACGTACCGTACGCTTTCACCTGGGTGACAAAAAATAAATTTTTTTCACTATAAAATATTATCGATATGAATCCATGGTATTTATCTCTCGGATAAAGAAATTCTGTAGTAAATTACCTCCTACTACAAAATTTCAGTTCACTTTTTAAAAAAACACATGAGTTTGAGCCATTTATTTTTACTGAAACTTAAAGGAATGATGAAGAGAAAAAGAAAAAGAATTTAATATACTCAATCCCATGTATGAATTATGACAAAGTGTACATTGGATAAACAAGTCGATTGAAAGAAACGCGCAAGAAAGAACATAAAGCTAAAATAAAAACACTATCATCAGACTCAAAAATCGTAGAGCATATTGTATAATATAAACACAATTTCGATTTTTCTAAAACTAATATATTTGCATTTGAAAGTAAGTGGAGAAAACGAGTAATTAAAGAGAGCATCTTAACTACTAGAACAATGGGTAAGTCTAAAAACGAAACAAAAAAAAATTCCATTCAAGTAGTCAGCTAAATAAAAACTAATAATAATATTAACAATAATAGTAATAATCACCATTGTTCCTCATATATTTTCTAATAACACCTATTCTCATGCAAATTACTATCAATCACTTCGTTTGTAATAAGAAACCTCTTGACTTATACAAAAATTTTATAAGAAAGTTATCATAAATCTATCAAATAATATGAAGGTTCGCCTCTATCAATATTACCGATCTTCACAGTCTCTACTTGGTGTTGTGGGAAGTGTTCTGTCGTAAATCAAGGTCAAACTTCTGGCACCGTATGTATCTTTCTTATTCATCTTCTGAAGTTAAAACACTTTAAACCTTTTTTCTATTAAGATTGTGCAAGGTGTTCCACTTGAAGACTGAGGTCGATACCCTTCTTATTAATCAAGAATGTTGTCACATAGTCAAGCATTTATATTTTTATATTTATTTATTCAATAATTATGTATTCACTCTTCTTCCTTTTCATTTATCTTATAACAAATTAATCTAACTACAATGATAATATGAAATTTGAAAACTAAAAAACGTACACAATCAACGTGTTGTTGTTCATACTTAACATCACATCAAGGAACATCAATAACTTATTTCAATAACAGTATTCAACATCAACGTTTAGTTCTCGCTATGATCCGGTTTATCGACATCCTTCAAAGTATCATTCCTGCATGATGGGTTCCAGATAAGGACACGAAAGCTTGAATCTCCTCTCTTTTTTCTATTTCTGTTTGAAATAAATATTTAAATAAATAAAAACGTTATTTACAGCATGTCTCTTTCTTTTCTTACTTATATTCCTACTGCTCTATTTCTTGGTTTTAATCAACGGTTTCTTAAATCAAATAAAATTCAATATTCTGCAGGACTACAAATTATTAACACGGATCCTGCATGTTAAAAATGACTTATTAAGAATGACCGAATATTTCACTTACATACTTGAGTGGGTGTTTTTGCGCATCATAAATATAGAGCAATATTTTGTTGAAATTGTTTCTTTTTAATTTTTGACTTGTTATATTATCAGTGTCGATAGCAAAATTTTGAAGCCCATACCGTGGTGAATAAATCCGATACCGGATCTGATCGGATCCGATGAAATTCTATGGGAATCCGGGTTGTGAAACCACTAACGGATCCGACGGGAGAAACCTAGTTTCTTATTTGTTTATGAATTAGCCTTTAATCCCAACAGTAGAGGCCTGCTAGATCATACGATGAATTTCAATCGGATTCCGATAGTAGGATTCCATAAAATCTAATACTAAGGATCCGAATGTCGAATCCTAACCCAGAATCCGATGGGATTTCGTCGGATTAGAGAAACTCTGATAGAAACATGATCGGATTCAATTGTCGGAATGATCCTCCTGGGTACTTTTTACGAATATATAAGATGCCATTGGTTTTGACAGACAAAATATTCAATCTTAGATATACCACTTTGATTTATAAAATATCATAGGAACGACGTTGACCAATATCAATACAATAAACGATAAGGATGAGGGTAATTATGACCTCAAGAGTTAAAGTCATCAAAATACATCCATTTCGCATTGTCTTTTGATAAATGAGAGTTTAGCTGATTCAAAAGTATGCTAATCAATGATAGAAAGAATGATAATGCATTTCTTGTTACATTTCCATAAGTTTGTTTTTGTATCTCGAATTGTACTTATCGCTTATTACCAATGTCTATACCATTAGTCTAGAACTCTTCTCTAGAGTCTGGGTATAAATGGGTGTATTAGACGTTTTAATGCAACAAATCCTTGCAGCGTATTATTTAGTCTTGCTATAGATTACTGAAGATAAGCAAGTATCAACTCCGTGAGTATGCAGATGATTTCTATTGTATCAAAATTTTCCTGTCTGCTGAGAAGCCGATTTTCAATGAACTGAGTAAACGAAGTCGTTTGAAATCGTTCTGAAAAAAAATTCTTAATTTAGGCACTATGTTAAATTAGAGTCTGTATTAATTCACACTTAATATTGTAAAATAATTTGACTAGAAATGTACGCAATTCTAATACTGTCTACCCTTTTTTTCTTGTGATGAAAATTGCCAAAAGTAATTTGACGGGATTTCGGAATATTTTAGTTTCCTCGATCATCAATTTACGAATTCTTCACTCTATTGGAAACAATATGATATCGATTTACCATTATTATTGGATATAATCTGGTATTATTTATTAGCTTTCTGTAACCATCGTCCAAAGCGAGTTGGCCTTTTCTATTTCAGCACATTACGGAAGAAAAGAACGTTCAAACGTACCAACGAATTAACGTGCTATGCCAGTTTTTATTAAAGATAAGATTCGAAACTGAAATAATAGATGACACAAAAGTAATTAGTATCAATACGATCTCGCATGAAAGCTTTTCTTTCTTTATGACACTTATTTTTGTGTTTATCTTCATTAAAATAAAATAATTCAAGTTACATGTTAAAACTAAATGCGTTTTTTAAAAAACACAGTGTAAGAAATTGAAATTCGAACCTAAGAATATCTTCAATTAACGAACATCTATGTATTGAATTGCAACAAAGTAGTAATTGTACATTACATTATGATGACATATCACTCAATAATATTATCATTTAAATATGATACGGCTACTCTTCTACATAAATCTATTAAATTGGGATATATCTATCAGTTATCGGATTGCAGCACACAAATTGTAGTTTTCTAGATATTTTCACATTATATCGAGCAACGTCACTCGAAATAAAGGCTCCCAAGTTTCCATTTCATTTTCATGTGATATATCGATCTCAGTCATATAATTGTGCATATCAGAATGTACCTATTACGATATTGCCTGAAGTTCAAAGCTATATAAAAGCTAAGCATAGAGAGAACCCAAACGCAAACTAAATACACAAAACCAAACTGGAACAGATACTCGAATACCCGAATGAAGAGCTAGATCCGAAATACATCGGTGAACCTATATTCAAATATTCGAACTCACTTAACCCGAACTATTTCAAAGTGGTGCATGTCTAATTGCAAATACACCCACACCCACACATCCGCCCCGACACATTGACATAAAAATCAGGACCTGTCTCGCCACACCCAGTATATATTCTCCGATACTCGCATTAGTGCCTACGGCAATAATCTACGAAAGAATCAAACCGTTTGCTAACTTTAATTATAGAATGGCAGCAGAACATCGGAGCAACTGGAATTTTGCAAACAGCAAAGCAATGCTAAACCAAATGAATTGTAGTATCTTATACCTAATCTTTGTAATTATGAACACCAAGAACAACATCATCCGTAGAAAAATCACTCAAAAAAAATTTTTCAAATCGTTTTCGTATGTGGTGTGTGTTTGTCTCGTTTCTATAATAATAATGCAACGGCATCTTTGTGCTGTTTTTAAAAGAAGTGATTGAATCGTTAGAAATAAAGGAAAGAGACGGTGAACTATATGTAGTAAACAATGGAAGACCAAAACAAAACAGTTTCGTGTCTTTCAATGTGCAATTGCATGATGTGCTTGAAATCATTTTCCCTTAAAATAAGTTCAAGTAAACAAACAGTGTCTATATAAGATTCGTCTTTTTCTAACGCAGACGTTTCAAAACAGTGTTATCGATCCTTGCTATTCTGACCATTACCATGAAACTCGATTTATTACCAAATGAGATGTTACTCGAATGCTTCAGCTATCTTAATGGGGTGCACTTATTTTATGCGTTCGATCAATCGAATTTACGTTTAAATAATCTAATTCGAACTGTACCATTGTATGTTAGTTTTGAAAATGTACGAAAGAGAGTATTTGATCAGTTTTGTGGCAAACTCTTATTGAATCCAGAAATGAAAAATCAAATTGTTTCATTAAAATTATCAGATGAAAATGCAAGCAACCAAATCGATGCATTTCTCTCATTATTCTCGCTTGATAAATTCACTAATCTGCAGTCACTAACCGCGAATTCAGTTACGTGTGATCCTAAAATCAGTCGACAACTACGAACGATGTTACCATTAATACCTAAACTAGATTCTTTTCGTTCCAATATTAACTATGATTTACCAATGATTCTACTGCAATCTAATCTCGAAACATTAGCAATACCTGAGATATATCGTTATTTATACAATCCTAGTAACAAATTTTCACTCGTGAATTTAACAATTTCCCAGTGTACTTCCGAAGAACTTAATACGCTATTTTGCTGTGCACCTTCCCTAAAATATGTTAATGTTGATTGTATGTCAACAAATATCACACGGTATATGTCAACGAATGTTAACATAAGTACCATTCGTCCTCGAGCGATTAACTTAGAAACGATGATCATTAACGATTTTCGAGAAGAATTTTCTCATTTGAAAATGCTTGTGCAACAAACACCAAATTTAAAAACTCTCGTAGTATCTTCCAGAAAAAACTACATGGTTAGTGCATATAATTGGAAAGAGTTACTTACGACTGGATTAAGTCACCTTATTCATCTCAAACTAAGATTAATCTACTCACGAAGAAATGATGAGCGTATTCTAGTTGATATATTTCTGGAACAATTGCAGTATATTCTGTGGGCATCTCAACATCATTGGAATGCTGAATATTTAGTAAACGAAGATTCTGCCTATCTTTATACGACACCGTACATGTTAAATTCATTTAGTTTGAAAGGAAATTACAGGAGGTATTGTAATAAGGCCACGGGTAAATCGAATGCATTCGGCAAGATAACTCATTTGTGTTTATATCACAATGCTATAAGGGAAAAATGCGATTTCTACTTTTCAAGTGTCAAGTCGTTAACATTAGAAAATACATTTGGTGCTGGCAACTGCACTGATAATCAGTTTTCGTATCCTGAATATGTTCGATGTCTAAAACAAATCGTTAATTTAAATTATTTACAACATCTGGATATTTCACCTAATCTCCAACTAGATGTGTCATCTTTATTATTAGAAATACTAAAACAATCACCGCAACTTGTGGCATTAACCATTGATGCATTTGCATTTTCAGAATTATTCATTGATGAAGAATTCTATAGATATTTGAATATGATGATTGAAAAACTAGAAATATTTGTGAGAGATGAATTTATATCAAAGGATTTCGGTCTCACTGGGAAAATATGTCAAGCTTTTTCAAATCTCCAACAATTAAAATGTTTCATTCAGCAATTGAACGACTTAGTATTCTTGATAAAAAATTTACCAAAATTATCATTTTTACATGTTATTATACCGATACCCATTACTGCAGGCTTTAATAAGAATGTTGAACACGCAGTATCGCCATTGAACGTCAAGTTTCAAATATACTTTGATAAGTTAATGTATAAAGCGTTGGTGGCAAACATACATATTTGGATTGATTAAATGTTGTTCTTATCCATAAAATAAATAATATATGGAATGGCTGTAGAGATAACAGTGGCGCCAGAACTCTTTTGAGTGTTTATAAAAATGAATAGTTAAGTGGGAAAACATGTTTCTTGAATTCAGATTTAACGATTTTTTTAAAATCATGTTCACAGTTTATATACGGATATTAAGGATTGTGAATTATTGCTGAGATTGAAGTCTTTTTAACATAAATAGGCAACCAATATGTTTGAATATATCGGATGAAGAACGAATCACAGTTGCATTTAGCTTTCGTTGATTACCTTGTTTTCCGGTATAATCAATTTTAGTTTTTGTAACATGAGAGAAACGGCGAATTTCGACGAGAGACGAAGCCCCAATTGTAATCAGTTGTGATTGAAGCTATCGAAATTTTAAAAAATATCTCTAAGAAAAAAGTCCTTCTTTTTTCAGGAAGGGGATTTTTTTCGTGTTTCTAACAATGTCACATCATTTATTGATTTATCTAGACCAATGTATTTTATTCAAGTGTACAACATGGTTACATTCATTGTCGTGGTTTAGTTCACATTGCTTTATTTACACAAAAATCCAAAAATTATTCGTTTTGATATAGTTGGGTAGAGTATGATTACTCTTTCGATCTGCGTAGTTTCGCTCTAAATATTGTTCAAAATCTTAGTACATTAAAAAAAGCAACCATCAAGAACTGTTGCACTCAACCATTTTTACTCAATTGTGTCAGATGATTCTTTCGACTACTGCGTTTTACTAAGATATAAGATATTCTTAGTCTTTTATGCAATCATAAGTAATTCGTTTCCCAACAGCAGGAATAAATAGTTTTTCTTTTTCTTTACTATAGATGTGGCAACTTTTCCATTTTTAGTTTTGAGACTCCTCTTTAAAGAAATTTTGGTTGTTTTAAATATCTTAACTTTTTCTTTCAGAGATAACTGAGTAGAGCGCTGATTTTCCTTTCGAATAAAATAATTGGGATTCGATTTACGTTCCTTCCTAAAAGTGAACTAAATTTGAGCAAAGTTGTTTAGTTTTCTCATGAATTTCGAATCAATTTTCCTGCATAGAAATACTCGTTGCGATCATTAAAAATCCCTTGAGATGCAACAATTAGCGCTTTTATGATATTTTTTTTAAACAAGAAGTGTGCACACGCTAGAGATCTAGACCGGTTGGGTCGTTAATCATTACCGATTGTAACACTGATATAGTTAGATAGTGTTTTAAACTAATAAAACATGTCACTGATAAAAAAAGAAAAATGCGATTAAACGTATTGGAATGAACAATGACACATTAAGACGCACAAATAATGTTTTCTCTTTGAAATCTAGCACTGAAACCTTGCTTCATTCAATTGTTTTCTTCGTGGGTTACCATGCAGTCAAAACATTTCTAAAACCTCTTTCGAAGTTTCAAAAGATGAAATACAAATGGTTTTATTTTACAATTAACATTTGTTTCTCCCTGGAACGTACAATCCATTTTGAGCGACACTACCTTAATATGGGTAGATTCGAAAAACTAGACGATACTGTTATGTCTGCATACGTACAGTGCATAGATATGTAAAAGAAGGAACGCTATAGTTATTGATACTTTTGAGCAATCAAAGTCCCCGAAATTCTATAAGAAAAAATATGAGAAAGAAAAGTTCCACGATACCGAAATGATAGCGGAAGACGAAGCGTATTTGTCCAGTATTACGTTTAGTCTATGTGCATCTTTTATGGATATTTTATATTCCTTTCCAGTTTTGCATTTGTCAACTTGTACCAGTAAGCTAATAAGAACAAAGACAAGCATTGAATGAAGACCGTGAATACACCATACTGATAGATGCTGTTCTATCGGAAATACAATATTTACTACTTGATTTGTAATTTCATCATTTTTCTTCAGGACGGCTCTCCTCATGCCTACTACAGTTATTGCCTCTAATTTCGAGACTTTTGCGGATACGCCCACTTTCCAAGGCGAATATTTAGTTGGCAGTGCTACAGATGCATCTTTTAATTCTGAACACTGCTCTCCTGAGTGCGTCGTGCTTCAGTTAAATGATGCATATACGGTTGGCAATGTGTATTTGGGAACAATCCAGAGTCTCGATGGTTACGTAGTGCACTAGCTCATATCTGGTGCTGCCACAGCCTTCTTACAAGTAGTAACTAACTGGGATGGCAACACAAACAATGGTATTCGGCTCAACGTTTCCTACAATTCGTGTTTGACTGGAATAACTTTTCTGTGCATAAAGACTGCACTTAAGCCAATCTTTTATGGACTGGTCTAAGTTTCTCGTTTACGACGACTGAGAATGCACAGAGGAAACTTTAACAGGCAAAGATAATGTGTTTTGCAGAATATGAATAACACAAATTGACCTCAGCAATGTCTTTTGACATCGTCCGGTTTATTTTAACAACTGAAGGAAACTTGCTAGAATAATTTCTTAATTTAGATAAAATAACCTTGAAATACATCACATTAGAAACCACTAAAGCAGCTGACAGTACCTTACGTCTCGAACTATGTGCGAGACACTCAACAAAAAAGTCAGCTCCTCTTCTCTGATTGTTATTTATCAAAATAGTGAATCCAGTGCACATAGTTTTGAAAAATAAAAACGATATTAATATGTGCAACACGTGAATTTTAGTTGATTCGATCAGTAGCAGAGTTCTAGGCTGTTGGTGGTATTTACTTCATCTTCGATATTTTAAAAGTGACAATAACGGAGAAGCCATGCTTTTTGTTCTTGTGCCTGCAAGGTCTTTCGTCTTTTAGTTATCAGAGATCTAAAAAAGGCTATAATAGTCGATCTCGAAAAATAAACCTCTTCTCAACACTAGTTCTCTGTAATAATCTTTGAATGCTGTCAAAGCATCGTATTCGAATATCAGACTCATAGAATGTTAAAGATGCATTGAAGGATGTACATGTGGGGGAGTATATTGGTGTCTATGGTTGGGCAGATGTGTGTCCAATGTGGATTTAGTTGTCCGCGGGGTATGAATGGGGAGCAAGTTGGTAATTTCTTCCCCACGCAAACCTCTACCCACACCCACCATATTGTTGACTTCGTGATTAATGTGTGAAGACGCTTGCTGAGTCTATTCATAGTCGTCTGAGAAGAATATTTGTGCATCGACAATACCTCGTTCCTTCAAAAACGAATAATAAGATGAAAACATAATTAATATCCGAAATCGAAAACGAACTGAACTCTGATTCTTTTTCGGGAAGTAAACGAATACAAACAAACACACCACCATAATAATAATAATAATCCACATATGATAATTTATACGAAATCGCGAAGTTTTAAACAAGTGTGAAACTAGCTTGAGTCAATCTCTCACTCCAAAGACCGTGAATGAAGCATACCAAACCGAAACAGAACTAGAAAACTTGTGTCCGTTTCAGTTTTCAATTAATTCGATGCGTTCATTCCAGATTGCTTAATCTTGTTGAACAAACTACTTTATACCCGATTGAATAATTAAAACATACTCTACAAATCAAAAGTTAAAAATGTGAAAAAATACATTGTGAAGTTGTTTTTCGTGAAATCAACGATCTTATGGTTTCTCATTTATCTGAAACTCAGGATACATCAAACATCAACAGTGAAGGTATCACACTGTGGATAATCTTAGTATACATGTGTATCGAGATAGTTATCAATATTATTAATGTTTGAAAAAATTCAATCCTTCGTTCGTGAATGATTTTCTCTATGTGCACAGATGCATTTTTTAAATGTACTCACCATTATCATTATCAGTCTCTCGAAAAGTACTTAAAAACAATTTACAACAAGTGAGCCATATTCTACATGTGCTTATTTGCTCTTTTGCCAACGGAACAGCTAAATGAGAGGAAAAACATTTCGGGCAAACAAAAGTATCAGTTGAGAGTTTAACAAGACATAAAATCAAACCGGTGTGTTCTCGATTGCGCATCCAGTTTCATGTTTCTTTTGTTTTATGAGTCATCAGACAGTGTATAACGAACATGCCAATAGGTCCCACTTGTAGAAGTCAATAAAAGGATAAATTTAATCAGAAAATATTAATATACTGCGATGCGCGCTCGTGTGAATTTCATCTATCTTATTTGATTGCATGAAAACCTGTGAGATTTTTTCAGTGCTCATCCCTTGAACTAAATACTGTTTCGTTGACAAAATGCCATCAACACGATTTTCGTGTAGTTATATCGTTATTTTGGGACAATATGTTCTGTAATTCAGTCATTCATTAACTTATGAAGATGCTTACTCGATCATCATTTCTTATTCAAGTCTGTGTTGTGCGTTTTCGTCTTATCTTATGTATTTAATTCTATCCTCAATTTAGCTACTGATACTTTGCACGTGAGTTTTATTTTTCTCTTTCATTTCTATGCTTTTCAATCGTGCGTAAATGAACGGTAGTTCGCAACTTGCGGTAGTTTCTCTTCACTGTAATCAGTGAAGAGTAATTATAGATTATAGATGATGAAAGCAAATGAATGACTATGCGCGAGTTCCTCTTTACAGTTATCATGAAAATCATTTCTTTCGGAATAAACAGTGGAGGTACATACGAACTGATCAAACATATCCGATGACGGCACTCGTTTTTTGGTCTCCTTTGCACATATACTTGGTTTGGTTATTGACGCCAACAAAAGCAAAGAATGAATTGTTATGCATTTCATTTTCATTGTAATTTAAAATAAATATAAACTATTGATTCAATTTACGCATAAATTAAATTGAAAGCAAATATTTAATAGACATATCTACAATTAAGATGAGATATCATTCAATAATCTTCCGAAGACATGCAAAAATATACTCTTATAGATTCAAAAAAGATATTTGTAGTTCTTATCTGAAAGAAATCATTACGATGAGAAAGACATTGAAAAAAATAATAAGATATTCTGAGAACACGAACGCTTTTATATTGCCCTGCATACTTGTATTTATGCGCTGAGGAATAAATCGAATCGAATGAAAATAAATTCATCATCAGATATCTATTGATTGACTTTGTTCGTTATCATTACAAATAGATTTCGAAAGCCTTTATAATTTTCAAAATAAACTTTAAATCAGCCACCATACATATATTCTAATAGAACATTTGAGATTCTTTATCATTCTTCAATATGCATCTCTTACATTTCATTTATTTATTCAAGAATAACTTTCAAATAGTATTGAGTATATCCTTCCTTGACAAACAATATCAACTCGACGAACAACTTTCAATAAAATAAAATTCATCATTGTCGGAAAGCACTTTGAATCGTCTAGCAAACTAGAAAGCTTTCGGTGGATAAGTTTTGCATGTCTTTAATTATTCAAAAGTTATTTCTATTGTCATAATGCAATAGAAATAATAAAACAGTGTGTTACAGGAAAGTCCTTGTTTCTTCAGTTTCTTTATGGTGATGATGTAAGCTATGTGAGAACTATTACACAAAGAAATAGATGCAAGGCTATAAAAACCAAGCCATATAACATAACGATTAAGAATTCGAACGTTTATTTGATTCGATAATTTCAATATTCAAAAAGTTACTTTCATCAAACGTATATCTCGAGAATCGGATGGCTAACGGTGTTGATTGGTGTCGAATGAAGACACATTTTATGTTCTCAAACTTGTTTTCCAGCTGGTTACGTCACCATGAAAGATATTTGCATAGGGTACTAGAAAATGCAAATCTCTGCGAGAGAACATAATTGCTTTTTAAATAAGGTAATTGTATAGTACTTAAAACTTGGAAAAAAGAACTAATATTGACGACAATAAAAACAAAACTTAATCTAGGACACTTTGCATCGCACTCGATTCATTTAGGTAATGCCTGGATGTAATCTGAAACCAAAACATTCAGAATGATGGACAATACTCAGCTATGGCAGCACCTCTCATTATCGTTTGTATGTCGATTCGTTAAACGTATTTCGATTTCTTAGCTTTACAGTTCATTCAAATTTTCGGAAATGAAGGCTGAAAAAATATCGAAGATTGATCTACAAGAGTAACACATGAATTATCATTGAAACTAGTTGAAAGGTTATATCAATATTTGTTGTATATAGTGATTTTCATCTTAGTCATGTAAAAAACCTGTGATTTAGTGATGTATAAATGATAATTTCCAATTTCAAAGAAGCGGAATAGGAAATCGATTTTTTGACACAAGTTAATATGTTTTTTGATTACGTTCGTTCTCGTTCATGAACTCAACTGATTAATGGATCTTGCAAATGACTACTTAGATGTTATCACTACATGAGTTTACTCCTTTTTTTGTGGAGGGAGGGGGGGGGGGTAGATCAACTGTAAGAATTATAGACAGAAGGCTTAAAACCTGTAAAAGAATCTTCGTAGATGTCACTTGTAAGAAACGATTCTGAGTTCTATTCGCTTAGTTCTGAATGAGGATGTCGATCGGAGTCTTTGTCTTAGTAAAAACTGCACTCACTCACATCTACTAGAGCTGATTCGCATCCATAAATAACACAAAGCAACAAGCGAACATTTCAGTTTTCAAGTGGCTATAAAAAATGAGCACTAAAATTTAACCATAAGAGTCACATTATCAAGTCATCCAGAAACAAGTTATTCTCATGATAGAAGGTTACATTCTTCTATTTAAGGCGGACTATGTGCTATAATTTCTACGATGAATTCTAATCCGATAATAGGGGATTATGCTACCTTCTAGAAGAGCACAGTCCATAAGTAGAGATCTGTTTGAGCAGACTTCTTCCATAAATAATCTAAAGATAGTTTTGTTGTTCACTGACTCATTTGTAATATAATCTCAACAGGTGTTATGTCAAACAAAGTAAGAATCTTCGTTGTTGCTTGACGATATTGACTTCTTTAAAAAAAAACTCATGCTAAAATGATTCTATTCTATGTACATGTCTCTGATAAATCATTCTCATTTCAACAGGCAGTTAGTCAATCATTCGTCAAATTCTAAGATCGATGGACGCGAACAGTTTGTCATCAATCAAATAGAAGCAGAGAATTAGAAATGCATACAAAAAATGATACTTATTGATTTCTACGCCAAAGTAAAGATTCAATGTTTTTCTCTTATTCCTCAAGTGTAGTCTCATACGAAATCCAATGGTTTGTTTCAATTTGACACGGAGTTGGCTGATTTTAGACTTGAAATGATTTGCAATTCCAAGTTTGACTTCAATGAAATCTAGAACTAGACTAGTAAACAACGCTGAGTTAAGTTGAAACTTTATCTTTTTTGCGCAGTATTCTTTACATTAACACATGTGACTTTGACGATGTTTTTCAACCATTTCGCGAAAACAAGCCTCATGAATAAATCATGTGTCTTTGTGTTGCACTGCGTGTAATGGTCTTTGTATTCAAATGACAGGAGATAAAGAGCAAGCATCTCAATGAAAGTTTACTACATTTAGAAAGAAAAGTTTCAACTTAACGATGTGAGTTTCGATCGAAGAAAGACAAGTTGAATATTTTAATATCTTCCCGATCTTGTTATGAACATCAAATTTAGACATTTCACTTACAAGCCAAACTCTGTTCATTCGATTGATATCAGTCGAATTTGAAAGTTTCAAATTTTCCGATCATTCATTATCGCGCAAGTCCGATTATGGATCGAGCAGGAAGTCGAAAAATAATATAATCAGTTGAGTCACTATTTCAGATTTTCAAATCCGTTCTTGAATTCGCACGGAAGAACCGATTTTCGCAGCCCGATAAATTTCACTAAAGAGAAGTCTAAGCTCCGTAATCGTTTGGATACGAAGTAAACGCACATTTAGTGATAACTGTTCGATTATGTCTTGAAGATTCTTCGTAGCATACTATTCCGTATCATTATGATTCATTCTATTGAAGAGTAGAAGTAGGCGTGAACAAAGAGAATACTCAAACACAAATAGAAGAGCATACAATCGAAATATGTGTCACGTGTCGTCAGCAATTTATGATGTACGTTTATTAGTTGAATTGTCGACGAAACATTTGACATCATCGGCGGAAAAATATATTTTTAGTAAAATTTTCTGGGAAATATGGTTGTCTACGTAGATTTGTGTGAATAGGATTTGATCAACCCTACGAGAATATAAATGTTTTCGGTCTTATTTCGAGTATATAATCTGAATCCGCCGAGAAAGACTACAGTGGAAATTTTTCATGAACGATAGATCAGCAAGAGTAAGTTGATCGTTCAGTAGTTTTAGCTAATTGTCTATTCTATCTGTTCATGTAGTTAGAAGGAATTGCTTTTAGTTTCACTAGACGACAGTGCATCTCTCTCTACAAGTGACATAAAGTACGTTCATAGTTACTTCATGACATTTTCTTGAAGTCTCTATAATGGAGATAGGGTTCAGATTTTTTTCATATTCACATTTTATTGAACTAAAGCAGAATTCTATGAAACCACACAAATTTATATCTTAAAACTGTGTTGAAAATAATATTTCGCTCGGTTTTTATGACTAAAACATTCAAATTTTCGATTTTTTTTTCAAATACTCAGCATGTTCAATCATTATAAATAAAATGATCAGGAATTTTTACAACTAAAACTCAATTTTCCGACCATAGGTATACAAATTGTCGACTTAAAGAGAAAGACAGAGAGAGAGAGATGAAACCCTTTGGATTACCCTGTCGGGTATCATTTTGTTTTCGGTTGATTAGTTACATAAATTAATTTCTTGAAAAATGTGAGCTGTCTTTTGAGAAGTCTTTTCGAAAAGAGCGCTATGCTCTGATGGTAGGAAGTACTGAAGCCATTTTCGATTGTGTCTTACGCGAAGCCTTGATTTCAGTCAGTCGGTACGTAATGCTATTAATATTCCTTGTAAGAAATTCATTGTCTTTGTGTGACAAGGAAAATAAACAGAACACGTTCATTATTCAAACACTTATGCTGCCTCGGTATAGCTCGCGTTTCTTGACTGTGAAGGAGGAGAAAGAAGAAAAAAAGTTGACCGATTCTTTTTCTTTTTTCCTTTCTTCACACACCTTTTATATTCTGTGTACTTTTCTTTGCAAAGGGCAGACAGAAATAAAATTGCGCGTGAGAATACAAAAACTTTTTTCCCCGTTCTCTCATCAAGACAACTCGAGCATGATGACGCACGTATATTGAATCATTTTGTTTCATTTTCATCATCATCATCATCATCATCATCATCGTCGATGTTGTTTGACGATAATGCTCGAATTGAATGTAAGTTTTACTAGATGTTCTTCCCTTCTTTCGATTCATATATTTTATCTATCAAAAAAAAAACAGATCTCGGTAATCTTCCATCGTCAGATGTGCCAATATTCACCATAATTATACTTTCAACAGCAATTCATAGTTTAATTTTTTATTTTCTTTCTTCATCATTAACACCGTTGAATAAAAGTTACCTTGTTTCAACATTCCATGCAACGATCTCTGTATTCAGCGTTGTCAATTTTCTTATGCGTTATTCAATTAACTTCAAACAAATCAATCGGATAGCCGGAGGAGGAATCTATGGAACTGGTGATGAAATTATGATTTACAGTATATGTTATTCATTTGGTTATTTTATATATGATTTGTTACTGATGTTGTTTTGTAAATCAGTGCGAACAAGTGCGGCAGTGATTCATCATATTATAATCATAATTGGATTAACCTCCGGTTCGTATTCTTATTCGATTCCGATATTGTTCTATTGCTCAATGAATCTTTTATAGGTATAACGAACGGAATCTGTCACTCGTGCCATTTCTATTTATTGGGCGAAGAACTTTCCACGATTCCATTGAATTTGAAAACAATATTCAAAAATCGGCCACGTTTACATAATATGTTTACTTTTCTATTCGTCATAAGTTTCGTGTTTAGTCGTCTTATTTACGGATCCATTGTCTGTGGATATGCATTTCTAGCTGCACCTCAATTCATGCTAAAGGCAGCTAATCTTGGTGATGTAAAAAGTATTATCATTGGATTATCACAAGCAGCTCTGTGCATATTGACAAGAATACTCAATTTTTATTGGTTTAATTTAATTCTACAAAAACTGTTACATTTAAAGCAAAAATCAACTTAATCAACGCCAACGATCTGTCTCTATTTAAAATAACTCTTTAGGTTTATGGCATCTTTTCGTATTTAAGTATCTCGGACCGTTTACATTTCTTTAGTCTCGATTTTCTCCTCTGCTGGTGTTTTCTTTATTATTTTAACACAAAAATCTCACTAACGACCAGACAACGATGAAAATCAATAGTAAATTGATGAGAGATTAGTCACTGGGCAATTGTTGCCACATGAGCACTTCTTCTATAGCTGAATGCATCTACTTAATCTAGGACTATTCGAAAATGAATCATAATTATTTATTAAGAAATTCATCGTTCATATCGATCATCGTTTCCTGATGAACTTTGCATGTCACCATGAGACAACTCCAAATGACACTTCTATCCAACTGGAATTAAATACACGTATCCATACGAGTTACCGCGGAAATTCTTTTTTATATATTTTATAAACAAATAAAAATACTCGTCTCTTTTTTGTCTGTGCTCGTTAATCGTTGTTTCATGTTTTGTTGCAGCGCATACTTTGCTTTGACAAGAGAAAAATAATATCGCTCGATTCATCAACAGTACTGAAACTAAATATGGTTTCGCTTCAACAGATCTAAGAATTTTTTGTGCGTGTCGATTATTTTCATAGAATTACGATCGAAATATTGACATGAGAACAACGTTTACTTTACAGGAAACGTGAATAAATGGATATTCAGTAATGAATCGTCGTATTTGCTTATTTTTAATCATTCGGTCGACTAATTAAGACCAATTAGAGCGATTTCCCGGTTAGTCGACAGAAACGTTTTTTCTACTTCGTCGGCAACTATTTCCTTCAGTTGATCTATCGTAGTTTAATATATAAGCGCTTGGTCGACAAGTTAAGGTTCAATTAATAAATGACAGAATGAATATCCAGTTTTTTAAAGTTAAAAGGCACTTGATCTGTGCTTTGAGGAATAATAGTCAGAATGCACTTTGCTATACACCCACGTTTGTTTTCGACAAATCGTTTTACAGAATGTCCGTTTTAAGTTTTTCTATGCATTATTCTCAAAATCGTTGTGGGTGAAGCGTAACTATTACTGAGAAAAATCCAACATACCTTTTTAAATGATGCCACAAGTTTTTCGACTTTCACATTTATCTCAGCAAAATTTACATTTCACTCCGAATAATTTTCAGAAGAATAAAGAGAAAAACGCAGCGGAAACTTAGTGAAAAAATTCATCCATCAAATCTATTTGCATATGAAAGTGAATTGTGACTTCTATTCATCAAACCACAGATCACTGGGCGTTTAACTTTAAAACAACTGGATATTGACTTTGTGATTTATTAATTGGACCTTAACTAGTCGACCAAGCGTGTAATTATTAAATTGCGGTTTATCAAAGGAAGGAAATAGTTGTCGACGAAGTAGGAAAGAAATTTCTGTCGACCAACCGGGACAATGAAGGGGGTGTCGACGAAACAGGAAGAGACCATTTTTAGTAACTTGTATTAAGGTTAACCTAAAAGCAAAAAGTAACATGAAAAGCTCTACAAATTAGGCGAATGTTTCGTTTTTTTTTTGAATTAAGAAACCGTTTATACTGAATTTCTGGCCTTGAGAGAAAAAAGAAATATTTTCCTATGGTCAAGAGACATTTTACACTTCTTATTTATATTCTCTAGTGAGCTTTGTTTAAAAGAAAAGAAATGAACAATAGTATCCTACGTTGCCTGTGAAGCCCGACAATCTTACAGAACTGATCTTGTATTGAATTTTCACTTTTTATTTTCGAAATGAGCGTGATTCTGTGTGTCCACTTTTTACGACGATAAATATGCGGTATGCATCGCATTTTGTTCAGTTTGGAATTTTCATCAGGTGAAATAGAAGATTTCGATAGATCGTATTCTAATATGTTGAATAGTGCATTTAAAAATAGAAGCAATTCGTAGACTAAACTATATTATAGTCAACAACTAGAAAAAAAACAATTGTATCTCGTTGCAAACTGTTCTATTCATTGACAGATTTTCTTTTTTACAGTCTAATTTGAAGTAAATCATGTTTTTCAATGGAAACGAAACGGTTCAATTTAATGAAATCACTTGAAGATCGTTCGATTGTATTATCAATGTCGCTTGCCATGAATAGAATTGAACAGTTAACTACGAGTTATTTGATTTAAAAGATCGTTTCTCCTAGATTATCGAAATAAAATTGATGAAATTTCTATTAGAACATGATTAGAATAAAAGTTTTCGAACATTTGAAATATCTCCAAATAAGTGTGGCAAACAAATTTAAAAATGAACGTCGAACAGACGACATGACTGATGCGAACTCTTTACGTGATATCAATCTGACAATGAAAAAAGACACAATATTCTTAATTTCATAATATCAGAATATTATTATTCGTCTTTTTATTCTAGTCTAAATATTTTCAAGTATTTAACCTCAATGATGATATTCATATTTAAATGTTTAGTCAAGTATTTTTCCGTTGTTTTTGTTCGCACGAAGATACTTTGCACGACAAAAATTGACTAAAAAGTGAAACGTTGGTGATGTTTTTTTGCCGAATGGTCGTAGCTACATTACAGTTTTACGAAAATTTTGAAATATTTCATTTTTAATCTGGATAAATTCTCAGAATTATTTCATTTATGTTGACTAGAATAATAAATATTTGACATGTTTCTCAATTAAGTAACAAATACCTAATCAAGGTTATGAATTTTTATGGAGCAATCTGTTGCTTTCCATTTTGTCTCTTATCATAACAGAGACATTGGTGTCAAACAGAAAAATGAACTCGTCTGGCATATATTATATTAACGAACTTTTTTCATGAAGTTTCGAAACCACCGACAGCGGTCTTTATCATTTTATTGGTCCACACTTGATTCAATGAAAAAGTAGAAGAGAGTAGAAAGCAAGAATAAGAGTTAAAAGGCATTCTCATGCTGAGCATCTTAGAAAATATAATCATCGGCATTCGAGTATAATCCTGTGCTCATAAAAAGCCATTCTGCAAGAATTATTTTATCAGTTTGTCTTCTTCTTCGTTTAGTTCAATCGATCGTAAGTGACTAGAGATGAAAGAAACAAACAAAACTAACGTATTTAAAATTGTATGTGTGTGACCTTGCAACTTTTGCTCGAGACAGAGTCGTCTAATTTTGTTTCGAGAACATCTTAATCATTAATCATAACTTGACACGCGAATTGATTCGAGCAGCTCGCAATGTTTCTTCGTATTTGGGATTGTTGTTTGCACTTTATCTTTCCATACGAGCAAATCATACATCATTTTGCAGAACATTCGACAAGCAATAGGCGAAGCACGTTGATTGATGAGTGTTTCTCCGTAAGTCTCACGTGAAACACCGATTAGATTCCCTAGAGAAGAACATGAATTCGCCCAACATACTAAGTGTTATATAAATATATACTATTGCGATTAGTTAAACTTCATTAATAGAAATACTTTAAAAGAAACCTGCCACTAAATTGAGAGGCGTCGTTAGAAAGAAACGATGAAACCTAAATGATATTGTCAGCAGGCGAATCTCGGCTGTCTGTTCTTTTTTTCCATCACTCAAATCTTTTGATAATGAAACTTAGATCTAAAATTGAATAATGAGGAAATCCAATGAAGCTAATTGAATGATAAAAAGGAAACAAAGGAGATAAGAAAATAACACTCTGATCAACGAATTAATTGAATATTCGATGGATCGGCAAATAGTCGAACATAACTAATTTGTTAAAAATATCTATTCGTAAAGTGAATTCAGTTAATAGAAAGTGAAATTTTTATTGTTTGAAAACAGACAACTTAAAACTTTGCTCGTTTCAGTACTGCACGTACGTCATCTTATTTTAATTCCAAGACAACTAAATGTTACTTGTATCAGTTACTTCATTTCACATCTACGTCACAAATAAGTGTTTTTGATTCGAAATGCCGAATAAAACAAGTGTGAAACCATTGTTACCATACGTATTAGAATGTTTTTTCATAGATATTGATGAAACATGCGGATTCTTCACGATTTGATCATGCTGTTTTAAATTACGCACGACATTGACAATTGAAGATAATAAAAAGATTATGTGCGTCCAATATCAGGTATCTAATTAGTTTTCAATAGACACTTTCAATGTGTTAGTCTTCCTAAATCCGATGTTGACGCAATTGAAATCTGAAAAAATAGATTTGTTTTCATCAATCAAAACTATTGCAAGGGTTTAAAAAGGCAATAAAATCAACGTGAAGATGCTGTGGAGCTGTCAAAGCTTGTGAATCTATTGAGTCCATATTAACTCCTGATAGTCGTCGTTGCAATCTAGTTCAAAAACAATATTTGCTGATCACATCAATAAGATGTCAAACAAATCTTCATTCTCCGACGTGGTCTTGCTCTTTCACGTCGTGTTCTTCGTCTTTATGAATGGTCGAACGTTAGCAGTCAATCCTTGCAAGAGCGCCGAATATCAAGACTATACGTTGAAGTTAGTCAAAGAGCAAACAATTGCTGATTCTTTCTTTGATTCGTCCATGTAAGTGCATTGTTTTGACGACCTATCATTATTTTAAAACTTTCGTGAAGATCGTTTCACTTCGACGCTACGATTTCGACCCAAAACACTAACCAAAGAGGATACTATCTAGCCGATATAAGATAATCAAACTGGTTGATGAGCATAAAAAACTTTGCGAATGAATGGAATCATTGTTTTCTATTTCAAACCTTTACTCTTCTTATTAAGTCAGTTGAATCGAATGTTCACAAGTAGAGTAAATATTCTATCTTCTAATCATTCGACTTCATACCTAATCATGATGTATTCTGGCTCCTAGAGTACTTATAAGTATTTATTCTACCATTGTTATTTTGAACGTTTTTATAGGTACAATGAAATTGAAACAGTTCCGAATCGTTTTGAAGCGTCTGACGTTGTGCTCAGTCGTGATGGCCATATAATGTACGTTGTCTTTGATAACAGCTATCACATAGGTGCCATATGTACATCAGTGGGGCGTTCGTTCAATTGTACTGATCGACTACTGGAATGGCCTGTTCCATCATTGAGTAAAAAGAAATCCGGTTTCGAAGGCATGGCCTACAATCCTATTAGTGGTACCTATTTCGTGACACAAGAAGCTATACCAACGGATACTGTTGATGTATATCAAGCGAATGTTTTCGAAGTTATTATTGATACGAAAAGTTCAACACCTATTCAAGTACTCGAATCTTGCTTAGCTAATTGGAATTTTGCGTCAGAAAACAAAGGCTTCGAAGGTCTTGAATTTATTTTTCATCGAACTTCAGGCGCAACTTACTTGCTCGGTCTATGCGAAGCGAATAAGTGTGATCATAAATCGGCGTCTACAAATGACGGCCGAATTGTTGTTCTTCAAAAGAAACAATCGACTGCCAAAAGTAATTTATCCTTTTTTCTGTTCTAAGAAGATTCAACAACGTTTCTATTTTCGAAGAACCATGCTCTTGGGAACCTGTCGGCACATTTGATTTACCATCGTCGGTTCATTTCCAGGACTATTCAGCCATATCGATTTATCATCAAGAAGCGGATGCGTTGCCAACTTATGTTGCTGTAACAAGTCAAGAAAACAGTCAAGTCTGGATTGGTCTCATCGAAGAATTAAGTGAAGCACCGTTCTTCGACTTAACATCATTGGATAAGAGTACAATTTATGATTTGCCCAGAGCCACTGAAACGCCAGCCGATTGTCAAATCAAATATTGCAATATTGAAGGTGTCGCTTGGCGAGGCAAAAACCAATTGATTCTTGTTTCGGACAAGGCCAAGAGTGATCAAGATATTAGTTGTATAGAAAAAGATCAAAGTGTTCACTACCTTTCACTACCAGAACATTTGACCGATTAAAGTAGTTTCTATGCTAAACATGAATTCATTTTAATGCGTTAATCAATTTTTGAAGAATAAAAAAAATACTAAAACATACATCGACTGAAAAACCAATAATATAATGCATCGTTTTCGATGGATGATGCTATTTTTTATACGAGTCAGTCTTGTTTTATTTTCTAGGTTTCTCTCAGATCTCTCTAATATTCAGCACAATGAATGTACTGTCACAATATGCGTAGCTGTTGAATCATGAACATAGATATGAATGAGTTCTGCACTAAAATTTGAACACATCGAATAGAGTCTCGGAGGTATTGGCCTAAGTTTTGAATGCTACTTCTTATTCTAGATTTCATAAATTTATCTTCTCTTTTCGACTAACACTAGTTTAATTATATCCACAGTTGTCCTACGTGAAATTTTCATAATACGACGTTAGTCGATGAATGAGAGCTCGTCTGTTCTTACAGCTATATACAGACTGTAATTTGATAGTCTATGCAGTCTTACGAGGTTGGTTGTATATTCTAGTGATGACCAAGTTATCAAGAGCATGCTGTACTTATGAACAACTAACTATACCATCTTTCCGGTCTAAATCGAACGAACAAAAAGAGTGACTTTTGAGCATTCTTCCATTCAACCATGAAAACTTTCCAAAACAAGCATATCAGTCGAACGATTTACTACTTATTTAATAAAAACTTATTTAGTTCTGTTGTTCAGACCGTTTTTATTAGTTCTAAGCTTAACTTTACTTGTACTTTCATAAATTGTACACAATGTTCTTTTCAGGTTTCTTTCCAAACGCATCTTATTTGCAGTAGTTTTTTTCAAAAGTATTCCCATAGTTTCTCTAGGGCGTGAGCATCCTCAAGATGTTTGTACTGTGGCTTCTGCCATGACCATTAGCGATATGAACTTTGTGAAACGTGTTTCAGAAATGTAACTCTACTGCCAACAGTTACTTTTCTAAACTACCTAAATTTTACTATCACTTCATATTCCATTGAATATCTGTAAGTTCGTAGAATTTCACGGAATTCATCACCACAAAATTAAACTAAACTTACTGTTTTCAGGAACACACTGCAACAGTGACATAGTTCTAGCAGCGAGAGATATCTCTAGACTGCGGTATTACGATGGACTTTCGTTAGAAGAACAAGTGAATTCAAATTTCAAACATTCGTATTCGCATCTCATCCATATCAATAGGCCTTAACCAGATAGTATTCTATCCGCATTGTAAACGCGTACGATTAGGCGACTCTTCCTGGCGTTCCTCAAACTCTTTGGTGGTGACCTCCATACATTCAGATTTCGATGCCTGATTTTCATGGATTTCTGTGAGAGACTAGGTTTTCAAAAAAAAATCAAATCTTAGGGTTCGAATTTCAAACTATCGTGATTCGATAGACCTAAACTATGCTGGCATTCATAGGAAAAATTCAGAATTTTCAAATATAGTTTATTAAGCGGGCGATGAATATTTTCATTTCTATTAATCTCGCAGAGACTCCGTTTGAAACTCTCTAAGGAAAACCAGTTCGAAGATTCGATTTTTTCGAACACCAAAAGTTTTACAGAAACAATTGAACGTCGGCAACAAAAATAATTAAATATCTAAACCAAATTTCAAAAGGAACCCTAGCTCTTCTCTTCTTTTTGACTAGAACACTATGATGTCCCTGTCTATCCATGAAAAGTCATGGATATTTCTGGATGTTAACGTATTATTGCTGCCTTCAACGACACCCACACCCGCTACAAGTTTATTATACTTTGTAATGTTTTTCATTTTTATCATGAAACTGATTTTTTTTTCTTAGAAATATTTCTCCATGGAATTAAGCAAATAAATTAACTAGTGCATTAAATAATATGCAGCGATCAATGAAGAGTGATGTTGGCTAACTAAGTTCTTTTCCTACTAAATATGTATTATTCTCTGAAAATATTGGGTAGAGTTACGCAAAGTTATCCGTCGATGAATAGAATTGGCTTTATGAACTGTTTTCTAAGTCATCATGATAGTTAAGATTCTATGGAGACCAGTTTTAAAATATTTCTTTTACCAGCTATTTCCAAATAACTATACAGATTTCTGCTTATTCCACACGTTTCTTGATCCGTAATGGTTGATGGTGTACTATGAAAGACGAAAAAATGGAATATGCATGTTTTGTTTTCTTCTCAGACATCCGTCTTCTTTTCTTTTTGATGTTATCAAACTCATAATCTGGACGGAGGTGTTCAACAGAGTACGAATTTCATTGGCCAGTCGTCAACATTTGTTTCATCACATTGCGACTAATTACTACTCTTGTCATTTTTTGGTATTAATTCACCTATGGCCTATCGATAATGTTACATACTATGAATATAGTGCATTTTAAAAATTTAGTATCTAAAATTTTAGCACATGGAGATCGACGATCAGTCAAAATGGAAGCTAATTTCCTGACAGAGAAGAAACAAATTTTTTATTGTGTTAAGATAGTTTTAGCACACTTAAGCGGTTTTATTCCGTTGATTCAAAAATGCAAACTCTCATATTTTTCTCTATAGATTATTCTTAAAGAGTATCACAGGAATAACCACTAATTTTCTCATTGCATCGTTGTCCAAAATGCATCTGTCTGGTTAGCATTTGATAAAACGTTTCTTGCAAATCACATAGTATTCTTAGTTTCACTCTACGAGGATGTGGGTTGTAGATAACAATACACGATCTTACAGACGCCCACTCACTTCAACACGCATACTCTCACCGACGACCTCTTCATTAATATAGAGCAGTGCCTGTTTTTGACGCAAACTCGTCACATCATCAAGTGAGAAGTTGAACAAAAGGACGATAGAATGAGATATTGACTAATCATAATTGGGTTCAACTTTTAACTTGATCCTTTCTTCCATCCAGTTTCCATGGAAACAACGCTACTATTCAAAATTTATTTATTGGTATTGCAATTCTGTACTGCGAATATGAAACCAAATAGATGAAGTAAAATGCATTCTAATTCTATGATGAATATTAAACTTTTAGTCAAAATTTACGACGGTCGATCAAGCCGATAGACATATGTATTGAAATTTTCATGGATAAGTTGATCGGTGATTATTTTCCATTTGCTTTAACATCATCACATCAGTGGGTTAAAAGAAAAGTTGTTACATGTGTGAAGTGCGAAGAACAGTGGTATCTTATTCATTCTTAGAAAATGAAACAACGATTTTTTCGGAAATCAAGGTAAAACAGAGAATGCTTTCATAATATTCTTATTGTTCAGTTTGAAGACCTTCAAGGAATTTCGAATATTGATTTCATCAGATTCGAAGTCAAAACGGATAACCATTGTAGCTACTGAAACAGCACGGAGTTTCTTCAAGAGAAGAAGAGCTGATATCTGATTCTTTTTCAATTTAAAGTGAGTCATTTGGTATTGAATAAATCTGATTTCTGCTTTTCGACGATAAGTCGATGTTTTGAACAACAGATGTCGAAAATTTATTTCATTGATGGAATCTTTGATTTCTTTCTGACTTAAAATAAAAAGAAATCAGCTATTTCTTGTTTGAGTTTCTTATGTGAGATAAATTTGCCGACTGCTGAGAAATTTTCAATGCATTTTCTATTTTTGATTTTGCTCCGAATTTATCAGAATTTTCTTTGCGATAAATTTGCAATTTTTATTCGAAGTACGTACAATATAAAAAGCTACTCAAGGATCCATACAATTTTAAGTTTTTTCTAAAAATCCGGCACAATCCATGATTATTCACTATTGTTGCAATTGGTACAGAGAATATTGCAGTTATTTTTCTTAAATTGATGACACTAAAATTAAAAAATTTGGATGCTGCAGAATTTGCATGCAGTCTCGATGACTCGGAACGACAATACACTAATGCCGCCATTATTCCATCACGATTTTTACCTTCCTACGATTTGTCCAATAGGATAACATAAGAAGTAAGTGCTGCTACTTAAATATTGGTCCGCTTCGAATATAATCATCAGGTATAATAAGTAAGTGTAACAATCTATCACATTCGTTTGTGCTCTAATCAAGAATAACGACGTTTATTATGGCATTTAATGATAAAAATAAATCAACCGATGATAGTGTTGAGTCCATGGATGATTTAAAGATTAGTATTCCTGAAGAAGGACATCAAGCATGCTTGAAAAAGTAATTTTGTTTTGTAAGATTTTTGAAATTGACATATTTTGTATTCTAATTAATAAATAGATCTGATTTTGTTGGTGCAACGACATTATATGTATGCATACATTTCATTATGATGAGTGAGATAACGGCAGCACTTACTCATCAGTGCCGTGTTTATCTGGAAGAAGTATGCAAAGTATTATTCTCACACCAAATAAATTATGAAAACTCAATTTGTCAATTAAAAACATTTGCTGATAAATTCTCTGTTAACTTTCATGTTTATGTCATTGAGAATGGTAGAAAGACACTTGAATATATAACAACCCCAAACGAACAAAACAATCAGCAACAAGGTCATTGTGCTTACCTTGTGTTTGACAAAACGCTTGCAAGTTTTTATGCCTTCTATGTGGGTGATGGGTGTTATAAAAATCGAACTATTTTCCCCACGAGTGATGAAGACACGTTAATATTATTTAAAACATTAGTTGAAGCTAAGTGGCCAAGTGATTTTAATGGAACAACTGAATTTTCTCATAATGATATTTCAATGATTGATACCGAAGAAAATGCACCGATGATCAACACCCAATGCAATACAGGTTAGTCCGACAAAAAAGTGAATTTTCGTTCTATTATAACTACCGACAATTGACTTGTTACTTTCAGTCCATGCTGAAAATCAGTCAGATATTCTGTTAAATGGTTCAGGTGTATGCAATGTACTTGTTCAAAACATACAAAATCTAATGAGTCATATTTGTCCTCAACTCGATAGTTTGAATTATTCGTTTCCATTATCAAGTAGGAAATACAAGAATGTAAATATACAATATAATTTTTCCTTCCTAGAATATCTACTTCGCAATGATGCATTGTCAGCGCAAAATAATATATCCGAACTTTTAACTGTTCAGTTTGAGCTGCTAAAGAAACTAGCCAACTTAGCGATTGAAAGCTCCTCAGTTAGTTATTTTATGCCGATCTCAACAGAAAGTAATGAAACTACCTTACCTGCTCAACAGATATGTAAGTAATGAATAGAATTTTCGTCATTGACTATGGAGATGGTTGTATTTGAATAGCATCAACTAATCATGACGAAGATATTATGTCCAATCATCGAGCCATTATTGAAGCATCATTACCATTGAGTTCTCAATCAACAACTGTTAGTAATAGTCAATTTTTACATACTATGACGAATAACGTTCAACAAAAAATCGATTTACCGAAACCTCAACTGAATAATCAACCGATACGAATTTGGCACGGTCGTAATTTAGGAGAATTACGTCAAAAAACTTGCCCAGCTATTGCAGTTGAAGGAGAAAAACAGCGGAAATCTTTGAAAATTACAGTAAATGAGAGATTATCTTCAAATAGTTTTTCTATTTGATTCTTTTAGCTTCCGGAGGAGATCAAAACCTATCAGAAAGAAACTTATCTCGGTTGTAATGCGGTAACATATGACAAAAATGAACATGATCAAACATTCGTTGTGCCCAAGGATATGACAGCCAATAAACATCATTATTTAAAGGTGAATGATCTCAATTGTTTAGTACCAGGTAAAACTGATGACTTTGATCGAGCAAAGAAGATTGTTTTTTCCAAGATTGATCCAAACAAACTGGAAAAAGAGTATGAAATTTCTTTGAACATTATTTTCGATCTTTTAAAGTATTTATTTTAGAATGTGCGTTAAAATGGTTAGTTTATATCAAGATAATGTTATCACGAAAACTTTGATTAAGAGTAAAAAATTGGAATGGTGTAGATTGATGCTCGCAATCTATGTTAAATTAGCCGATGGTCGATTTCAACGTGTTTCTTCACCTGCCTATTCGGATCTTATTGAAAAAAGTATGGTATTTAAAAATTTAATTTCTATTTACTATTTTAGATTCGTTCTACTTGTAGCAACGAATGGTTCTCAGTCGGTGGATATTGATACAGTGTTTCCGATTGAACTTTGTGAAAAAGGTGGTCAAATGATCTTTGTTCAGTTAAACAAAAAATATAAGAAATCTAGTATGTTATTTCTTATGTTTCTTTTCTCTAATTAACATTCGATTTCGCATTTGATCTAGATTTAAGTGTAACATGCAATGGTGTCCAGCTTGATGATCACCATTTTCAAGTTTCTGATACGATTTTATCATTCGAATCACCCCCAAGCTTTGGAGATGATCTTATTGTAGTTGTACAAAATAAGAAAACTGCTGCTCAATTGATGCGTAAATGGCAATATTATTCTCATTGTAATTTCTTTTTCTATTATGTAACTTAAATATGGAGAAAGATTGTTTTTTATTTATAGATGATCATCCTGATCCATGTAATGTAGCTGATTAAAATCAAATTTCCTCACCAACAAGTGCTGTATGACCAAGACGTGGAAGTCCCTAATCTCCAAATTGTAATGCTTTTTCTTCCTTTGCTTTCTCACAGAAAGCGGCTTCAATACCGGTGGTTTTTATTCTTCAGTTGTATCTTGTTTTATTTCATCTGTCCATCAATTAATAAATGCTGATTTCGACATAAAAATAAATATTTTTAGACAGTTCTATTTATTTTACTGATCTTTCATCTGTTGATACTATAGATATTCAAAATTAATTTTTTTCGGATCCGTTCCTGATTGTAGCTAAAACTGTACCATTTTCACATACAAAAACTCTGAATCTACTTTTTTCAGAATGTAATGCCCTACGGAAATATCAGCGGACAGTACTATTTGAGAATGAAAGGAATGTTGTTGCTTTGACAAGTAGCTCAGGCTGTGCAAGACCAGGGCTTCTATTTTCAAGGCAAGTTCTACATTTTTTTGCAAGATCAAGCGTCAATCTTATGTTTATTTTGTATTTCCAACGAATAGAAAATGTTTTTTCAAGTAAAACTTGCATGAGTACAGCAAGAAAAGTAAGCAGTTCACACTAAATATAGCAGAACCAAGATAAAACGCTACTAATTAAGGGATGTTTAAACTAGGTATGCACTAGTGTCAGTGCAGAACTGGCGACTAGCTGTCTATTTAGTGTGTGGGGTGTTTTTATTTCTGCCTTCAATGAAACCAACATCTACACTCATCACAGCGACACCCTCTAGGTATAGAAAAAAAATTCTATTTTTGTTTGATATATTGAGTTATTGTTGAAATAATTTTCCAGTTGAAGTTTTTCTTTGCAAATGTTATTATCGATGCCAGATTGAAGACGAGCTAAGAGTATTTGGAATCATTCTTGATAGGAACTGTGCATCAACATTTGTGCTTTTTACCGCTTGAAAGTGAAAATGAAATTGCATCGGATCCGTGAATAGTAGATTTTTTTCAGAAATTAGTTTTGAAATGTGGATTTTCATCAGAAAATACGAAGAAACACAATTTTTGGTGCAAAATCTACTGAAAACATGTCGTAAAATGTTCATTTGACGCGATCGATTGAACATTTTAACATCGACCTAGCACAGATTATCGAGCTCCCTCGAAAGCTTCTGGTGCAATACTGAAAATTGAAAAATGTAATCATTACATAAGGTTTTGTCTTTAAGCAATTTGCTGAGTGTTCTTGACAAAACTTGTCGGAAAAATCTGGCATTCACAGTTCAGTGAGTTTTCTTTTAATTGATAAAAATTACAGATCTCGATCTAGTTCCCATCTGACATAATTTCAAAGATATTCACCCTTCTTTTCTTCTAAAATGAGTAAAAGTCGTTGTTCGTATTTTGCGTGAAAACATGTCAAGTTATAACGTCATCAAAAATTCAGCGTACAGATTTCACTTGTTTGTTCCTTTGTTCAAAAATTAGTTCGCAGCACATTTATTTTCCTCAGGTTGAAAAGAAATTAACTTATGAAATGACCGAGTATTTCTTTAGAAGAACAAAATTTTTCAACAAATGATACACTTGCAATTAGAGTTTCTTACGGAGTTCATCGAGATAGTTCTGTTCTTTTTGAACTTCAGCATGTTCATCACCAAGTGTTTGCCGAGCGATATGAATCATACGCACACGATGCTCAACCGCTTCTTTATATTTATGCAAACTTTCATATAGTTCAGCTAATCGTATGTGAGTTGCCATCAATGACGGGTCGTTCGGCAGGAGTGACCGTTGTTGATTAGTCAATGTCTTTTCATAGTACTCGATTGCCTTCGGAGTATTGCCGATTTTTCGATGAACGAGAGCAATATTGCTGTACGTATTTGATAACGATGGATGATTAGGTGGAAGATGAGCATGTTTTATTGCTAAGGCTTTTTCGTAATCAACAAGCGCTTCTGAATGTTTACCTTGTTCGTCAAGGACTGAGCCAATGTTATTATAATCAATAGCGATCTCCAACTGATTTGGCTCAGTCATAGCAAGATTAAAATCCAATACGCGTTGGTAATGTTCCAATGCTTCATCTAACTTGCCACGTTTTTTCAAGATACCACCAATGTTCGAGTAAAGACTCAAGAAAATAGGATCATTCAATGGTAAATACTCGCGACTAACGGCAAGAGCATTTCTATAATAATAGAGTGCATTATCCAAATGTCCCTTCTGTTTCCATATATATCCAAGGTGATTGTATAACAAGGCTGTTTGCTTTCGATCGTTTTCGGGTACGTTTTCAAGTAAAGCTCCGAACATCGCTTCAGCTCTTTTCAAATCACCAATTTTCATCATTAACCGACCCATTCGATGCCAAATATTTCCTGATCCCATCACCTGTCGAATATGATTCGCTAGACGTTTCATTTTCGTATCGTTTCCATTGGTTAATAGAAGATCGACTTGCCAAAGTTGATTGTCCTTTTCACACTTTGCAACTTTTTCGATACGGAATATTGCTGATATCGAAAATAAAACTTCTTTCTCAGTTGCAAATTGACTTATATCTTTTATAGACGCGTATGGAGTCGACGGATTCGATGGATTCATTTTTATTTTAAATACAACACCAGTTCTTCTTTCACTCAAGCCAGTTGGCGTGGCGAATTTCGAAGCACTTTCAAAATTTTCGCTCGTTGAAAGAAAATTATTGAACGAAATGAGACCACCGATGCTTTTTTTGATCTTTTCGAATTCCAAATTCGGCACACGTCTTCCTCGATACACGATATGAAATTTATCATGTGAATCAGGTGCATACTTAGGGTTCTCATGACGTTGTTCGATTTGCTGATGAATATCACGAATAACAAAACCAAGCTTCATAATAGTTTCAATGATAAACTCTCCTAAGGCCTTGTTAAGCATACGGTATAAAAAGCATTCCTTAGTATACCAATTAATCGCTTCATCTTTATGATAGGTTTCTTGAAATCTACTAATATTTTTCAATTCTACTGCATCATCATGATATTTCGTGTGACAGAATGTAATTAAATCATCAAATGCACGCTGATCGTATTCTAAGAGAAAGAGATTCTCTTTCAACAATAGGAAATACATAAACGTCGGTTCAAGTGTATTCAAATCGGCACTAGATGATTGTGGAATGATACTCATTGATAATAAATCACAGTTTAATTGACGAATATCCTGTTCCAGCAGATGAACAAGTTCACTCATTGAAGCAGCATGTTTTATATACTTGGGTTGTTTCGTCAATTTGCTCTGTTCATGAGTTGTATATATTGAATAAATCTGTGTCGATTGTTGAATTCGAGCATTAATTTTTCGCACAGAAGAATCCGAAACGAGTAAAAAGATTTGTTCATCTTTAACACCCACTAGAAATTCGATGCATGTTTCCATATCGGTGAAATTTTCAATTCTATCGAATAAAGTTTCAAGTTTCGAAATAAATCCTTGGTTGGTTTCATTCGATTGATCACCATTTGAATCGAACCAGACAAAAACCAAGTTTTCCATCTTTTCATTGATTGCCGCTGTTGGTGCATCGTTCGACGTTGCCATCGTTTCACTGATGATTAATTTAAGGTACAATCACAAAATAGTTATCTGAAAATTCTCAATTTTAAATGAGAAACAATTCTGCGTCGAAGAAACTCGATTCGTTTTTCTCTCACCCACTCGAACATATACGAGAACAAATCAAATTGCAGAAGCTCTCATTCTTCGAATTCCAGACTGAAAGTAATGCCTAACACAGTCGAGTTCGGAAAGATATTCAATTTTTCAATCAGTCTCTCAAAATTTTATTTCTCCAACGAGAAACGATATTTTTCGAATGTACTCTTTCGTTCTCACATAGTAGTTGAGCTATTTCGGTTTGCAAAATAGAAAGATATAATGAGAATTCAAACCAATCAATAAACACTAAATATTTCAGAAAGAAAACGTTCCGATGATTCTGCAGTGATTGGAAAGTAAAGAACGATCTAACCGTTGTCACTGATGAGATGGAATTGGTTCACATGTTCTAATGACACGTTATTCATATAAGTTACTTTGTCATATATCAGCAATGCCACTCGAGATCTCTGAAGTAAGTGAGACACAAATGTCTTCTCACAATTCTTTAATACTTCTTTCGCACCGTGTTTCAAAAGATAAATAGGGATCTTTAAATTACCTTCAGTATCGACCTCTTTACATCTTTTAGGTGAATAAAGTGTATACTTTTTATCAATAAACTCAGTCTAAGATTCTCATGACTAGTATTTCTTTTGCGTTTGATTTTAGTGAAACATGTCTAAGCTAGAAGAAGTTTCAAGAAATTTGTTCTTCTACGCTAATTTCTACTCATATGTTTTTATTTTGAAACCAGTTTTTCTATGATTCAGTTAGAAGGTTCGAGTCAATAATGTGCCAACTCTACACAGCGAAAGTAAAGTGTACCTGTGGCTCGTTCTAGAGAAGATGTAGGCTTTTTTTAATCTGTTTGCGTGTAGAGCGAAGACATAGTTTGTAAATATCCCTTATTTTTCATAAAATTTGATATTCAAGCATATTTATAGTTATCTACATAGTGTGGCTATTTCTAAACGAGTTCTAATTTTCTCTAAATCCAATCACAATCTTCATTCGTATTGGATAACATTAATGAGAAAATTCATATGCAAGCTTATTTGAACGAATTCGCTAAGAATGCCACACGTGAACGAAAGTGATTTTTGAATTGAAAAAAATTGAATTATAGAAATCAGCTGAACGATGTTCACTGTTTTTAGGCAAATGAATAAATATATTCTCAAGAAGTGGAGAATTTTCTCTTTCTCTTCTAATATTGCTTCCTAAATACAAATCTCTAGAAAGATTAGTTGACATCGAAAGAAATCAGATTTTGTCTGAATATGCACTGCTTTGCATCCTTATTCAGAAATTACAAGAACGATCTATTTTCTAGAGAGAATCCTCAACAACATAAATCGAGTGTTATTGAATCTGACTTCGATCAATATGATCACTTTCAAACCTTTGAGATGAACGATTGGTTTTAAAATATTTGATAAAATCAAAGAGAATCAGAATAAAATTTATCCTTTACACAGTAACGATGTTCAAGCGGCCAGCAAATCGAACTACGAATATATTTTAACTATGCGAATTTAGGTGTAGATCTATGCAAGACAAATTAATGATATTATTGCTTAATCGATTATTCATCATCTTCTAATACGATAGTTATAAGTTCAATCAATCTACGACAAGCATAATTGTCATTCCCTTGTGTGAAGTCGACACCATCTCGGCCTCCAATTACGCGTGATAGCCATCCGGTTGGTTCATATTCACTTTCTACTCTGACTGGAATAATATTTCGATTTCGCTTTTTAGCGAATTCAGCTTCTAAGCGACTTGCATTCGATTTTCGATATTTACTTGAATAGCAAAGCAATATAACTGATGCTCGTCCAACAATCTCGGCCATTGCCGATGGATTCGACCCATGCTCGTTTTCTTTATCGAACGATATACGATACGTTTTAGTTTCATCTAATTTATCGTAAATATTCGAACAAATGTTTATATCAGCAGGACAACAACTAATCAGTATATCGAATAGATTTCGTGCTTGTGGGCCAAATAGATTGAATCGATAATCACCGCGTACATATTGATAAGTGGCTTTCTTCTCATCGAACATTTTAAATCGTTCCTTATTACGTTGTATCTCGTCGTCTTCACGGCGTTGTTCAATAAGGAAATCAGCTTCTTTTTCAATTTTGAATTCCAAACGTTTAGCTATGGATTCTAGGTTGGGATTGTTCGACGATGAATACAAATGAATATCATCCTTTAAGTAATCGTTTTCATCCATTGTTTCAATTGCTTCATCTCCACCAAATGCAAGAGAATCGAGTATCCTCCATGCTGGATGTCGAATTGTATCAAAATCAAAGTTTCTATCGTAAGCGCAGCGTGATATCAATGGTATACCTTGATCATCATTAACAATTTCCTCTTTCACTTCATCATTTTGAACGATAACTATGCAGAGAATAGAAGTAATTCAATTAAATATGTTTCAACATGTACTAACGTGGGATGTACATTCACCACTGTGAATAGTGAAGTGGATCGAGTTACTTCAAATTCAGAACACTTAGAAACACTCGAATAACAGTTGAGAAAAATATCTTTGTTTTCATTGATACTTATTTACCGGTCACACTTCGATTACTTCTAGTTTTAATTTTATTTAAATTTCAGGTCGAACTGAAGAATCATCCTGTATAGAAGATAATACAACTGATGTCAGTCGATTGCCCGACAATAGAGCGTTCATCGATTAATTAAAGAGAACAGAACATCAATATTCAATCGCCGCTTATTCGAATCGGAGAAACATTCATGCTAACATAAGCCAGATTATATCATATGTTGATCGTTCCCTAATACTTGCTTCCATTCATAAGACAACTATTTTTTTACAGAAATGAACAAGTGTTTCGAACAATTTGATTTCATATATTCATCTTATCTTCTTGCATATTTATCAAGGTTGTATTGTGTTTGACAAAGTCGAGTATAAATTATTCCTGGAAAAGGGTCGATTTCTACTCAATGGATATTGTTATCGATGTGCTAACACTCATTGCGTGAAGATCCATCGATCTATGAATCGATTACCTATCTGAAAATGGGGCAACATGAAAAACTTAATAATCGCTGAACAGTTGCAAGCTGGAATTGTGAAAGCGAGAAAATGGGTAAAACATGAAATTCTTGATGAACAGCTGAAACAGCTAATTACAACTTTTCATTTGCTGACAAGAAACTCGTAACTGAAAAGAACAAGAGAATTCTGTTCAAATTTCGACATGAATGTAAATTTATTTAAAGAAAATTAATTTGTTCCTTATGCCAAGCTCACTTGTCGCATAACCGTTTAAGCTTCCGTTAAGTAGTCTCTTTGCTTCCTATTCTTTTAAATTCCAAGAAGAATTTGCCGTCATTTTATGATCATAAATGTCAGTTTGAACTACTTCGTTCTTTCACATACGACGCAAACAGTATCCTAAGATGAAGACTCGCGGACGATCCTTGAGATTATAAGTTTTAAAAGACTATATGGCTGAACATATCCAATATACTTGCTTCTCAAGCGTTACTTTTGACTAGTGACTTTTACAAACCCTATTAAATGTAGCAGCAGTCAGGGTGCACTTGTAGCATGTATGAAAAGTGCAACGCATGCGCACCATGTACCTTCGCCTACACTCTAAAGCACATCGTTTTTCTTTTGCCAACAAGGCAAATTTCGTTAATCCTGATTGTCACCGGGAAGCAGCCGTCTGATGAAAATTTGTTGTGTCTATTTTTCGACGTTTCCAACTGCTGCCTTTTCTTGTAGACCGCGGTAATTAGTTTTACAATTGAGGAGATTTTCTACCTTACACGACATTTCTTGAACTATCAAAAAGTGTAAAAAGAGGTTCTTAGAATGAATCAAGGGATACATACGTTCAAGATTAGTCAATATACCACTCAATGTAATTCCGTGATATGTTAGTGATATTTCGTCGATTGTATGCTCGATGAAAAATATGTAATTGTGTGCCAAGGTCCCTGGACTGTTTATTCTATCAATATATTCTTGTTGAAGTATTACCGATAGTGTGTGCGAGGCAAATTGTATTGTCCGTTCCTCTGCATGAAATATTTTATCGCACGTGTTGTAGAACTGATTTTCTTTTAAATAATAAAAGATTTTGATTTCGAATGTTAAGTTGTACAACAATACGAGTGCATATGAAACGAGACCAACGTCACTTTGAAATAATCCCTCATTACCGCGTACACTCCTGATTAATACCTGTTCACCAACGAGATCCATAAATTGACCGACCATGTTATCATATGTGCCTTCGATCACTATAGAGATTCAAGCCCAAAACAGTTACATTTATCGATATGTATTAAAAAAGTGAATTGTCTGGCAAACATGTCTTTCGATTAGCTCTCAATTCATTGCAATAAAGATATATGAGAGAAAACAGTGCTTTTCTTTTTCAGCGAGACTTCTAGAAGCTTAGCTTTCTTTTGTTAAGTATTCAGGCGCTCGAGAAGTTCTCATAGAGTTTATCTGCTAAAATATTTCACAATGAAGCAAAAAGTACTCGTTAAAACTATTTCTTTCGGATAATTGTAAGTTTAAATTATTATGCTGATAGGATAAAAATACCCGTTGCTAATTTTAATAGTCAAAACTCGAATAATTAGATATTCCTGACAGAAACAGGCTACGTTTTGACCCACGACAGTCACTGAACACGAGAACTATTTCTTTTTCGAATACGCAACGATCGGACGCGATTCTATCATCATGTCTGAGAATAATTTCTAATCCATACTCTAACTATTTATTAACACTAGTAATTATTATCATAAGTCATAAAAGCAGGCGTAGAGATGATTAGAAAAAGCTTGTATAATTGACATTTGAACCAGGGGAAATCGATTTTGGCGGTATATATCTACATAGTGTGATCCGTGTTAGCGTGGCCATGTCATCGCATTTGGTTGAATGTTAGAAAAAGATTTACTAAAGCACCTCTAGATACCACAGAAATAGAGATGTAGTAAGCTCAATGTATTGGAGTTTGTGGTGAAAAACAGTTTCGTTTTGCCTTTAGAATTTGATCTTGAGTTACCCGAATCTGATGAGACTCCGTTAAATTGAATAACGGAAGAGAAAAGAGAAAAGAGAAACCCTGAAACATTCGGCACTGCAATGACAAAGTTTGAAATCCGTTGCGTTCCTATACATAAGTTTAATCTTTGAACCAAACTCAACGTCTTCTAGTTTACAACTACAACAACTCGAATAAAAATCTGCATTCACATCCAACTGACTCAGTTCCATTTTAATAACTCTCATGTCATGATTATGTTTGTATCCATACCTTGCAAATAATGTACACGTGTTTTCGGTGTTAAAGCAAAATGATTCAACAGTTCCACATGCCAAGTAATTGCTTGACTTTTTGCACCTTTACGTCGTACGAAAGACGTTGACTCCTCCGTTTCGTTTGCATCATTTTCTTCGTCTTCGGTTAGAATTGGCAAATGTTTCTCAAAGATTTGTCTAGAGAATCCTACAAATAATTTGCACAATGAATTCGATATCTCATCCTGTCGTTTTCGACAGCGTAGTCGAATGAATTGCGCGCAATCGCGCATAAAAAATAGTTGTTTAGGTGTCAGCATCGTTTGGCGTAGATCAAGCGTTAGATAGGCATCGAGATAGAACTTCGAGCGCAAACATTTGACGACTGGATCGATGAGATTTTGAAGATTTTCGTCATTCACCGTCGTGCATAGACGAAGCAAACGACCGATGACTTTGTATTTAACATGATACGGCTGATAATCATTGACAGATAAATCATTGTTAATAATTGAAGTCAATTTTTTAAATACACTCTCGACCAGAAATATCTTTTGATAGGACTCGAGATCATTTGACGGATTCGAACTATTCGGTTTCAATTGTTCATTATTCGCCGTGTAGAAAGATGACAGTGTTGTATTCTTATATAAACATAAATTTGTTATTAAATAACTTATTTCATGAAAACACTGTTCTTCGTCTTTCGTCATTAACACATATTTTGCTTTTGTCAAAAACATTTCGAAAGTTCGCGCAAGAATTAGGAAAAATTGATGCTTCATAAGATTAACATTATCAAAGAGCTTCAATGTATTGACCGATGATAAATCATTACATATTGAAGATAGAACACGAAAACCATCGGCTCGATTTTGTATCGTATTCAGGTAAAGCACAATACTATCAAACATTTCTATGAGCTTTTCAATGGTGACATTGGTTTGATCTTTACGAAGCTGTTTTATTAACGATCGTTGATGTTGTAATAGCAAATCCATTCAAATAGATAAAGAATAATAACTATTTTTCTTGAATCTGGAAGAATTTCTCTTCTTTCTACAATAGAATATTTGATATAATCAACAATTGAGCATATGCCGATGGGAAATTATGTTAATATTTGAAGTTCTAGATATTCAACTGAAACAATCGATACATATATATATTTCTGACCGTTGCTTTTAAAAAGCATTCTGGTCTTAGTAAGATAAATTGATAGAAACTAATTATAAAACTATGCTGTGACCTGTGCTATAGAAAACTCAACATTAGACTTCCATACCTGACTCACGTGTCTCTTAGACTATTAGAAAGATACTCGATTCTATGATACCCAGAACTCTGCAGGGAGTCGTTTATCTATGAAACTTTATATTTGCTGGCGTATAAGAATGAAATGAATTGCTTGTCAGAAAATAAAACTAGAAGCATGGCTAAACGTCGATAGTCAGAAGGAAAGCGAAAAGGAAACTTGAAGAAAAAGGGAGCCATCGAATATTGATGATTCATTTTTATTTCAACTGGTCTCTTAGTTTTCACATAATTTTCGAAATTCAATTATATTTTGAATTTTTCTTCTAATAAATTCTTGTAAACAAAGATGTCGTCGCCGTTTCTTCCAACGTGGATTATTTGGATCGTCAAGTTCATTGAGTTTTCGTATTTCGGAACGTGTTTTCAATGCATTATCATTGTAACCTTGTACATTTGGTGAGTTTTCATCCAATCGATGTTCCTTAATTTCGATAAAAAGTTGTAATTTTCTTTCGAATAATGTTTCCCAAAGCTCAGATTGGGAACGTTCTCGTTTTGTTCTTCGTTTAGTCTGTCGTATTTTGTATTCACTTAAAAGTTGTCTATCTTCGCTTATGTCCCAGGCTCGTTTCCCTCTTTTTAATGTAGTTGTAAACTGTGGATATCTTCTTAGTGTCGTCTCTGCAATTTCATCATGCTTAGTTAATCCATTTGACTCAAGCTTACTTTCGAATTGAAGCCGAAACCTTCCCTTCATTATAGAAAATAGGGAATCTCGGTTAACCAAATTTTGATAATGATAATGAGATTCATCGTAGGTAGGCCATGAACCTATGACTAATGATGCATCTCCAAGAGAAGAACTGTCGAGCTTATCATCAGTATCATTTCCGAATGCTCCATTTCTCATCCACCGTGGATCATAGTTGAGAGACGGATGTTCAAAGAGTGCATCATTAATGTCACCAGTTAGCGTAAATGGTGGTAGATTACCAAAGATGGCAGTTCCATTCTTGGCTTTTTCCATCCAACGTTCAATGCAAGATTCAAAATCTTGCAAGTAAATTGGTTTTTCTAGAACAAAACAAGCATCTAAAAACCTATACCAGAAACGTCATATCTGCTGAAATATCCGATTGAATTCTGTTGTATTTGTTAACTTCTGTTTTTGAAATATTCGTTCTTAACGGGTAGCACATGAAGAATGAGCCACTTTTATTTTCTTTTCGTAGGGAACGATAGGACACTGCAAATGTTTTGTGATCGCCTCGTTCTGCAGATAAATGTTTAATCACTAGAAAACAGATCTAATTATGTTCCTTTTTCAACTAGATGTTTCTTGTCGACGACAGATTCGAAAAACTAAATAAGTTTGAAGTCGTTTCATTACACTAGTCAAAACATTCAGTTACATTTTGCCTGAAATTTCAAAAATGCAACAAGATTTCCCATGAAACTTTGCACCTTTGAATGAATATTTCTAAATTTTCGGAGAACTAATTGGAAGATATGTTCTAGAAGTGAATAATGTGAAAAGGCCGAAGAAGGCTCTGTTTTTGGACGATCTACGTATGTTACCGTATTTTATTGGGTTAAAATAGCCAAGACGTTTACTTCATTCAAAATATCAGTGGCAACCTATCCCTAGGAATTAAATCAGATTTGATGAGCATAAGCCTACAGTAACCAATTGCTCTCCATGCAAAATACGGAATAGCAGTGGAAGGACTATGCACTGGCTGATTATTTCAATTTCACGCCGACAAGAGATATTTATTGGAAACAATAATGCAGACTTTAGTGTAAAGGAACAATTCTCTATCAAATGAGCTTAGCACTGAGTGACTGTATTATATTATTTTTCTTGAAAAGAAGAGAATACTAGTGATTCATCCTTCATGCGCAATCCGGCATGTATTTGACGAAAAAAATCATCGTTAACCCTTTTCCAGGTATGTACAAGGGCGTTTTTTTTTGTCAATTAGTGTGTAGGACTTTGAGTGAAGCAAAGATTTGCACACTTTTGTATGTCAATATCCTTGATGAAATTGGATAGGCAGCATTTCTTTACCGGTTTATTCAGGCGATTGTCGACTGTGGTATTTCTTTGCGACGTTTTTTAAATTATCTAAGAGAATAGTTGGACTTTTTCTGCATCGTAAATTCGATATTTCAGAAATTCAAGGTTGAAAAACTGAGCTACTTCAAACAACAGCCTGTACAAACGAAACGCGATTGTTTTCCGTTTGCTGCTTTGTGAGTTCCCTTGCGTTTGAACGCAAGAAAATTCCAGAATCATAAACAATCTATCTTGTCGTAAAAATTGATCAGAACAAAATTTTTAATCTCCTGTTCCCATACGATACTGCTCTTCTTGAATGCAGCAAAAGTTTTACGAGTCCAAAGAATGAGTTCACGAAAACAAGGCGTCTAAAACAATTTTTTGCATACTAGAACCTGTTTAATCAGTAGAAAGAGAAAATATCACATATTGATCTGTTCGATTTTCTTTACAAGTCTAAATTTAAACGATTCCTAAGTTTTCTTTTGTTGGAAAGCGCAAAAGACATCACAAAACAAAAACACCCTATGAAAGGGAATCATGAAAACAGGATCTTTAAATGAACTAGTCGATATTAAATTTGCGTCATAGCTATCATGGTTATTGCTCTCTAAATTCCATTCGTGAGAACCCTTATTATTTGCTGGATACATGTCGAAAGTATGAATACTTCTCAGCTCTTAAAAGTACTCAAGTATGTTTAGAGATCAATTTTTCGATGACTGCTGTGCTTTAGGAACGAATTTTTGATACCCGAAAATACGATGATCCAACGAGATCAGATAGCGTTTGAAATTTCGAGAGTTATTCTGATTATCATTGTCAAATGCGTTCATTAAGCCGCAACTTATTCCAAATAAAGTTACTATCAATCCAATTATTACCCTGTAGAACTATTAAAGATGTGGTCACTATCAAAAAGTTTAAATTGAAAAATATAAACAATTGAATGAAATTGCAGATAACAAGTGTGATTGTGATGGTGACGAGATTTCAAATCTATTCTCAGGATTTAAAGCTCGTTCTAATCGGCTTATGATGAACAAGAACGAAATATTTGAGATATTTCTAATTTCTAATTGAAAGTAGAAAGTAAACTAAAGTTTGCCACTATCGATAAGAATGTCAACACTGAATCTATAGTGGCGAACTATAGGTTCATTCCATTTGAAGGACGTCAGAAGATTTTAAAATTCGGCTAAATCTATCTTAAGTTAACTTTTTATCTTAAAATAACTTTTGACATATGAATAGTGGATGAATTGAGGCATTTTAGATCTTATGCCATTTGGGACTATTGTAGGACTTCCTAGTTTTCTATTAACAAGCAAATATTTTGAACATCAACATTCCAATTATAGAGCTCTTCGGATTTGATTCGAAGAAGCTTCCGTTGAACTAGTAAGGTCCTCAAGTTCTTGAAGTGAATGAGACTTAAGTCGTACTTTCTTATTTCAATTAGGAATCATTGAAGAATCTTCTACTTCACCGACAGGAGTATGAAGTTAAATGCAATTTAAAAAAAAGTACTAAAGATAAATATATGTATAAGTTTTAAAAAAGACGCTTTTAGCAGTGTTCAAGAACTAATAGATAGAAATATCGAACTTATAGAGGAAAAAGCAGCTTCACTTTGATAGTTCTTTGGACAAATGAGATTCTACAACTGGCCTCGCGATGCATCAAGATTATGGTAGTTTTTCTCGAATAGTTTTCGTAGTGTACACACGAATTTCACACAGTTGTTGATAACCGTGAGTATGAGGGCCGAAAACTACCGTCGATATTGTAGTGCTTTGTTTTAGCCACCTTTGGGCACTGAGGAAACGAAGGAAGGATTTCTTATTCTCATTCCTTGAATATTCATCGATTTTGTCACGATTTAGGTGCTAATGAACATAGTAGTGTCAAATTCGAATGAGTCTAGATAGGATCTGATCAAGCACATTCCGTCACATCTCAATCGGAACAATGACCATACATTTAGTGAGTTTACTGTTGACTGAGCTCTTTATTTGATTAGAACATATCTATAAAAATATAAGAAGTTTTCAGGTTCAGACTAGAGCGAGACATCACATTAGCAAGCGAGCCAAAAACTTCCTTTGTGATGGTGAGTTCCTTTCAAATTCAGAATTCTGGTGCTGATGAGCTTATTGTTGCTTAATTTAAGTGAAACCCAAGTCTTACCATGAAAATAGGTTTCGTCACGTATGCTAGATGAAGGTGTAATAATTAGTTAGCGAAGAAATAAACACAATGCGAAACATGAAATTTCGGAGAGTGATAGAATGAAGTAATAGAAAATTACTGTCTACGATGGATTTCAAGTGTCAATGATATTTTTCTTAGGCATGGTCATGTGAATCATACAAACTACTTTGAATTCTACATATATGATTGTTCCTAATTTCCTGGTGTCCAAGTCATGATACTAATATTATCCAACAAAACCAATTTGGTAAAAATGATGCACAAATCCCCAAGGAAATCTTCTCTGATATTTCGAGATAAATTTCAGCCTTAAGGCGCGGAACTAGCATTGGTCAATATGAGTACCGATTTTGATACTTGAAGTCATATTCTTTTATATGTTTAAATCAACTACTAATGTATAATCTAGTTTTATATATTCTTGTTATCGAATTTTACCTTCTATAACGTTTTCTGGTTCCAATGATTGTTGAGTGTCGGAAGTTGAACTTTTACGTCGATTCCTTTGTGTGCTTTCGTCGTCGTTGTCGATGTTCAGTTCATCGGAATATTTGTTTTTCTGCTGTTCTTCTTCACGTTGATCTTCTTGATCATCGTAGTCCCATACTAGGCCTCGTCTCCGATCCCATTCATCTTTAGATTTTCTAGGATAATTTTTCAAATATTCCATGACCTTACTCAAACTTTTAATTAAATCATCTAATTCATCATCGGGAATTTTTTCACGTTGTCGGATCTCTTCGACTTGTTTCAAATAAATTTTTTCGAGTTCAGTTTTCTTTTCTGCTGTTATTGTCTTGTTCGAGTCTTGCTCAAAGCCGCCTTCTTGTTGCTCTTGTATGAATTCTGCTTTGGCAACTTTGAAATACGTTCGACCAACAACACCCGGCTTTGTATAATCAAGCTACAACAAAAATATTTTGCAGCAGAAACGTACGAGTTAAGATTATGGGAATCTATTAAAATCGAATTTTTTTGTCATAACTTTTTTCAGTTTCGAGGAAAAATGAAACGACTTTTTAAAAGCTGCATACTGACGTTTTAGAAGTCCGTTACTTGTCTCTATCGACTAATACGCTGCATTCTTCTAAAAACTTTGAGATATGTATATATAGATACGATATCATGGTTTCCAATGCCCAACGAGGAACATTAGCATTCATCATTTTAGGATGAGATTGTATGTTTCATTGTTTAGGATAATATCTTGGAAACAATTTCAGAATATGTGTTACAAAAACGAATATCATATTTACTTCAATACAAGTTAATGACAAAAAACCGTCGGTGAATTGACAATATTACAAGTTATTCAAAGGTAGAGCACTTCGCGTAGCAATCCAAATTTTTCTATCGAGGAAGCAACTTAGAAAATTTAATTGACAATACTAAACTTCGATTCAATTCGTCCTAAAACGATTCCGGATAGGAAATTAGTTTTATTGATGGGTTTGCATCAAACACATGTGGTCCGAACGAGCTCTACTCGTAGATATTATTTAGCTTCAGCACCGTAACTTGATGGCAATCACTGAACTGAATGACGAAAAGTGCTGCTACAAATCTGCACTATTTAATCTCGGTCGCTAATATCTGCCAATCATGTTGGAGAGTGAGTATTCTCACGACACTATGATCATTAACTAATGAAAGAAATAGTTTCTGCGAATACTATTCATTGATGTAAACGATCCTACAACTTCGTATGAATAAGAAAAGACTCTGTATATTTGTATACTATATTTAATTATATGTTGTTCGAATACACAGTCTGTTGTTAAGGTTAAGTTTCACTGTACAACACAGAGGATTGATGATGTGAATACAATAATAGATTCCTTAATAAGAGCAACTGGCGTGTCGTAGATTGTGATCAGCAATTTCTTTCATAAGTTTTTATATGTGCAGTCGAAGAATTCCATATCCTGACTTAGCATCTTCTCTCTTCGTCTTACGTTTTCGATCGAAATAAATACCGCAACCCAGATAAACACCTAGCTTTCTCTTAATAGCGTCAAGAAAGACGAAAACCAATTACCGATTACTTATTTAGAAGAAGGATATTATCAGAGAAAATACAATGTCGGAATAAGATAAACCACTTTTGAATTTTAAATCTCGCCATTTTATTCTCTGCGATCAGGCCGATTGTTACTGCAACTTTCAAATACATACTGAATGACTTATAGCGAATCATATATATGGTTTTGGTTTTTTTAAAAGTTTTCCTTCTTTTGGTAATAAGCGGAATTCGATCCACTTTAAAATGATACTAAAATTTTTCTTGATGAAATACTTATTTGTGTTGTATGTACTTACCAATTGTAATAATAAATTATCGTAGTCAAAGCCCTCAATATTGTTCAATTCGAATTGAACTTCTTGTCCAAACGATTCATAGAAGACATCGAGAGTGTTCATCGTTCCAAACCAATCTGAAACTTCATTTGAAATATTTTTCGTAACGAGAATCGGTATGACTTTCTTTCCCGAAGCTCTTATAAGTTTAAGTTGTGCCATACGATTAACACTTTCAGAGTAACTTTTACTGAAATAGATTAATAAAAGATCGGCCTTTTCATATCTGGAACCGATAATCGATGACAATGAACGTTCATGATTGATACAAACTAAGTAACCTTCATCGATTAAACGATCAGCAAGTTTTTGAGCAGATAATAAATCGTCTGGACAACAAACAATGACTATATTATATGTTTGTCCACGTTGTCCATCGTCTCGTGTATTAAAATTCGCGATTGTATCATCACTAACTTGTTCGTTGATTAATTTCCAAGCCGTCAACTTCTGCTCCATTATTTCAGACATTGAATTATATTTTCGCTTTAGTTCGCCAACAGATACAACTGAACCAGTTAATTCTAAATAACACTGCCGGTTCGCTTCATTTTCTAAACGATGGAATTTCGGTAAAACTGATTTGTCAAAACAATATTGATAGAAGATATTTAACATATGTTGATTCCAAATGTTTGAATTGAATGCATCTTCGAATTTGATCGTATCGAGAATATTTTTTCTTAGATAACTATTTATTGCATTTTTACAAGTACGAAGACCATATCTGCTTGTTGTTTTTAAGGCTATTGTAATGGCTACAAAAGATATATGTCAAATTTCTATTTTAACAACCAATTAAAAATGCTTGTTTTCTTCATTAAACAACGGGCTTGCTTAGCAAAACAACGATGATCCTCATTCATCAATATACGGTCATCGCTCCACAACGACAACCGTATCTAAGATTGCCGGTTCAATACGAAAGAAAGTTTGGTTAAAAAAGTAGACAAGATTTCATAAAGATAGAAGATTGTAAATTGGGGTTTGCGAACGTGAATCTTTATTTGGTTTCTTGAAATTCCACAGTAGATTTTCTCGAAAAAAACGATCCCAAGCCGATTCCAACAGGAAAATACAGAAAATTGACAAAACATTGATGCATTAATCTGGTCAAAACCTTCTCAGACTTTTTCTGGTAGATACCAGTCAATTTCTATTCATTCTGACTGGAGTCGGCCGAAAGTCATCCGGAATCGTGTAGCATACCGTGATTCTTTTTTTGTAATATCCGGCGGGCAGAACAATCGAATTTGGATCAAGTTCAAAAAATTTTAGACTGCGACCCGATCGGTCTTTGTCCTAGTCGCGTTCGTATCCGACTCAACAACTATCTAGAGGTGTTTGCCTGGTACAAAATTAAGTAAAGGTTTTGATTTCAGTGAGTTCACGGGGCTTCACTCATTTCGGAATTCAATCGAAATTCTCGACTATTCCGTTCTAGGATATGGTTTTTATTTTATATATATGCCGACTTCGATTGATATTAAGTGACACTATAACGGTGTTTATTCTCTAGTGCGGTATTCGTGTGACAAATTGATTTTCTTGTTCTGGAAAATATGAAGTCTATACTTCCGTGTTATAGTAATATGAGAAAGGGAAAACAGTACAATGGCATACTTGCTATTGGATAATAGAACTGTTCATCAGTATTGGTATTCGCATCGATAAATGTAAGTGCTTGCGAAAATCGTTCATAGAGATCAAGTTGTTGATCAGGAAAAACGAATAGAATCTTCCATTTATAATTTAAATATTCACTTGTTTCAAGTTCAATCTTCAATGAATTCAGCATTTCAATAGCAAACTGTTCGCCAAGGAAATGAAAATTTTCCCACTCAGTTGTTGAAATGCAAATCGTGTTGATATTATCTTTGCACTGTATTCTCAGCTTTTTCAACGCTGTTCGAATAAAATCATTTATGGAATTTCTAAGAGATTCTTTTATTTGATTCGTATCTTGATTTGGCAAGAATGTTGGCATCCATGGAGTAAATAGAACTCTTCCGCTGATGTCACTCTCGAAATAAACAGCATCTCTCGTCGGTTCAATGTTTGCTTTTATTGCATCAGTAGTTGTTGAAATAATGAGGAAATCGATCTGAAATTGTTCAATGAAAACAAGGAACGATGAATTAGAAAGAAAGAAGACTAACTCTTGGTATTCGATCATTTTCTGTTCGATGAAGTTCAATGTCAAAATTGGAAATGGAAACTTTTTTTAATTTGCATATCGTTGAATAGAATTGATTTGATTGCTGAACAACATATTTCGGAGTTAATTGCAGTGTAGATGAGTTTGTCATGTTCGGCAAATTAATAAGTTCATTTTCAACTTCTACATCGATAGAATCGACTTGACAATCGTATCTTCTAGCAATCGATTGTAACTGTGATTTTTGATCGGTAACCAACGAATGAGCATTGTCAAGACATTGCAAAATAATGAGTGTCCCTTGAAAAGCTAATTGAACAATCAAATTCTTGATTTTATTTGTTAGATAATGCGGTGCTTCGAGCGAATCTTGACGTATATTTATTTTTACGTTATCATCTTTATACTTCGATTCGATGTCTTTCAATTGATGAAAACATTCTTCGAAGACATATTTTATCTATAATTAACAATAAATAGTTTCCTTCATGCCATTGTTTAATAAACAACGAATTACTATACTAGATGATTACTTTATGCTTGTGTATTCGCATGTTCACCTACCCCTATACTACTTAGATAGGACTGTGAGCGTTCATATGTACTCATATTCTCTCCTTTATCGTTGCTGACAAAATATATCTAGAGATGCAGCATGTTTCGACATAGAACTTCCTACTGCAAATTAGGTACTGATACCAGACTAAGAATGACTTATACGTTATTATTCATGACCATAACTAGAACAAGAATATTCTATGCTTCCTCCGTAACATGCTGATAGAACAAAGGATTAATTTTTTCCCCAAAACAAAAATATGAATTCAACCAGAGCTACGTATATTGGAAGATGCACTGTTATTCATAGACAATTTAGCCTTCAGAAAAGAGAGATCTAATTCTTAGCCACTAATGGTATTGTCTGACAGCTATTCAGTATATCCCTTGAATTACCAACAAGTACGCACCTCTTTGGACATAAGTGCAATTCTTTCAAAAATCTGACTAGCAATATCTTCAAGCTTCTCACTTATTCTTAATAGTTGTACCACTCTGTCATAACTTTTACTAATCACTCGATTACTCTAGATTGTTCAAAGTGATTTTGAAATAGGTTTTAAATAATTATCGATTAGATTTAATTTGAGATCTTATTTGATGAATGCAATATGATGTAAGAAACTTTCGATCAGAGCTCCGAATGGGATGTGACAACCCCATCCCGTCCTATCCCATCCCATCCCATGGGACAAAATTGCTTATCCTAAATGTCCCATGGGACGTGTTGGGACGAAACATGGATCCATGGGATGGGATGGGATGAAAGATTCGTCCCATGGGACGATTATATGGATTTTTCGATTATGATGTTTTTGTATAAAAGGCAATGTTGGTAGACATTGACAAAAATCAATCTCATTTTTCGTTCTTGTTTTCTATTGAGGGTTGTTCTTCGATCATGTATCCATTCCTGGATCATCATGATGAGTCCTTTGTGATAAAAGTCTCATGAATTTCCAGTAATGTTTAGACGTCAAAAAAAAGAAAATTTCGAAGCTTCGGAAATTCTAAGCCTTTGGGTTCTGAATTTTTCAGTGCTTCCAAAAATTATCTAATACCCGAGATTTCTGAAAATACCAATATCTCTTAATGTATTGATTTCACTACCGTGTATTAATAGTGTCGATGGATACTTTGGAAATTTTGATAATTTCCTTTTTCGAGAATCTAAATGTACCTCTGAATCTCATAAAGAAAATACAATTTCTTGTCTGCGCTCAGCCTTACTATGTAATTATATAGCCTCAGAACAGTTCCGTGACGAAAAATTGCGACTTCAAATATCCTTGAATGTTGAGACGAATTAGAAAGGAAAGAAATGAAGTAGAAAAATGTCGATGTCCTTTTAAGAATAATGTGGTTCTAAAGCATTAGTGTTGTACTAATTACTTTTTTAGTGTTGTCGAGGATATAAGGAAATTAACCTAGTTCTTCTATTTGTTAAAATTCATTGTATTTGAAAAGTGAAAAAAAATAGAAGAGCTTTCAGCAATATGAAAATTTTGCAATATATTTGATAAACGATAAAATTTTCTATTGCATGAAAATCCCATGGGATGGGATTGGGCGAAAAGTTTTTAAAATTGATCCTATGCGATGCGATGGGCAGATTCTTAAATCGATGGGATGGGATGGGCCGACTTTTGAATTCCATGGAATGGGATGGGACGGATGAAGAAAACTTGTCCCATGGGACGAATTCCTCATCTCATCCCATCCCATTCGGAGCTCTGCTTTCGATGGTCTCTATTTTTGTCAACTGAAATTATCTCTATTCATTGAATCCATTTAGTAACCAGAACGCTTTCAGCAGTTTCTTTGGAAAGGTAACCATTTTCTCTATGACGTTAACTGGCGTGAGGTAGTATCATATTCTTCATCCGATTGAATAAGTACGATTGAAAAGACACTTCAACATTTCTTTGATTTCAATGAGATTTTTCCTCGATGAACTCGGCGTTCGTGATTGAGAAAAAAATCTAATTAAATGGTTTCATCAAATTTTTCCATCAAAAGTTTCAAAAGATACAGGAACGTGGTATGACGAAAACATTTATCGTACAACTGGAATTGAATATTGTTTCAAGTTACGAGTGCATGAAAATTCGACATTTCAAATAAAACTGACCAACATAACATCAATACTTTTAAACTGACGTACATTTAAATGCATACAAATATATCACGACTGCAGTAGATCATAATATTTGATTTAAACAACGCAACAAATAGTATGAGGTAGTATTGCCTTATTCGAGTGATTATTGGGTAGAAATATTTGGTGTCTCTCAACATCATAGAAAACAATACAAAAAAAATGTTTTCTTACTTGTGTAATGCTAAGTCCAATATTGACGATTTCCTTTTGATGTTTACGTATCAAAGTTCGTAATTCTCTAACTGAATTTTTCATGAAAACGTTGCTACCGAAGAAACTAATATTGAATATATTTTGCAAAGGACGTTTACTGCATATAATCACATATTGTTTGTTTTGTTGTTGTTCACGTTTTTTGCAGTTGATGAATCGGTCCAGTTCGTTTCGATAGTTCCTAGGGAGACTGTCGAAATTCGGGACTGATATTTGACTTTCGAATGATATGTCATTTTCTAAAATTTCATAAATGTGCTTTTCTTTCAAACTGAACTCGCAACCGTGCGTAAAATAATGAACCATGTAATGACCGAGAATAAGAGCATCCTTTGCCCAAATAGTAAATGCCATTTTACTATTGAAGATTTCTTGAATGATTTCACTAGTCGCATCTGAGTGGATATGTTTCGACCAGTATATAACTAAATACTGAAACAAGTTGAGATTTCAAGCAAATTTTACGTTTTTTATACATTTTTTAGGGGCATTAGGGAATTAAAACATGAATTCATATCTTAGATGTAATAAATTCTACTCATGTTTTCTGCACATATTTTCCAGCTTTCATATTTACACCTTCAGTGTGTTTCAGAAACGATGCAACATTGCGTCATCTATTAAAGCTTACAGTGTAAAAGAGCTTTCAAAATCGGTAACAGATTCATGAATATTGTAACTTTGAGGCACTTCCATAGAACATTTTGAAAATATATCCAAAGGATTCGGAGCAATTTTTAAATTCCTACGTGTCAATACACAAGTATTATAGAAGAGTTTAAGATTCGTTAGAATTTTCGACTATCCGAGTAGGTTTCGAAGTGTTCCCAAAATCTTCGTTCGGTTCTAGTTCACATCAGCTTTTCAAAACAGAAAATTATTTCCGTGAGAAAGAACGGACAAGGCTCGTTCTAAAGACACATTTAGTAAAATTTAATAAGAATTTTCCATCTGGTTAAGTTGCTTTTACTCAAAGTACTCTTACTGGTGATAGACTATTATTCTACTGTGTTTTTCTCTCTCTTGTTATCTCTTTGAGCTGTACATTCATTATTTAGCTGGTTGGTTCAAAATCACAGCGAGTAACTAGTTTTTCGTCTAAACGGATTGCTGATATCAATGTGGCAGTGGTCTACAATCAGATGTTGGACCAACACAAATACAAATACTGTTCACTTACCAATTTCAGTTAGTAATCATACTTAAGTTCAATCTAACTATGAACAAATATGTGAGTGTGAAAGTCGTCATCTTACATTGCCTCACATGCATCCTCAGTAACTTCAAAAACGAAAAATATTCGAAGTTCAATATAGGTAATGCATCCGGTAAAAATTTCCAGTCTCTTCTATAGTACTGAAAAAATACTAAAAAAAACGTCTGTCTAGAACAAAATTCACAGAGTTCGTGCGTGAAAAGAAATGATCCCAGTGCATGTCTGTTTAATGATCGTATAATATCAAATAATCAACATGTTACAGATGGTTGTATTTGTGCTTGCTTACTTTTTTTATCCGTTTCTTGGTCGTTGAATACTTTTGTTTTCACGGTCTCAAATAATGACCTTAGATAATCATATGCATCTTTTACATCGATCCGTTTACCCGTCAGTCGTATTTGAAGCCGTTTATGATGATTTTCTGGTGTGGCCGCTGGTACAGAGCAAGTAACATTGTACTGTTTAAGAATATGATCTTGCAATCTTGAGCAGAACAGTGAACTTTTGAAGAATATCAAATTTCGATGCATTGGTTCGATGGAGTATTTCTTTTTGTACACGTCATTTTCTGGGATAATAACATTTTTCGCTTCGGCTTGAATTACTGATGGATTCATTGAGCTACATATTCAAATTTTTTCTTTTACTTTGGTTTTATTCTGCAAATGCTAAACTTATTAGAATTAGAAGTAGCTTACTTTATTTCAATCCGATTGTTCCCATCGCATACTGCTGAAAGTCCATCAACCTTTGAATTTCGTGTTGAATCGACCAATGATGCTTCATTTTGGGGTCTAAAGATTATTCACAACTTTTTATTTATGAGCCACAGAGTACGATAAAACTGCAAATAATCATGTGCTTTTCTTTAATTTGATTTTTCATTTTTGGAGTATTATACTTCGTTGAGTAGGTTCTTATGTGACAATGAGATAGTGATTATCTGTGTGGACTACTGTTTAAATGTGATTAATCTAGCATAGCACCATCGTATCCACACTCCCTTCGTATGCATCTTCGCTCAAGTATGGCCTGATGAGGAAAAAACAGAACATTCACAGAGTCTGTCTGAAAACCGAGCCTGATTGGCTACTATAAAATTTGGGCATCGATCAGTTTTCGGACTATGCTATTTAGTTAAGCACAGATCTGAAAATACTGACCTATTATAATTTATAGTATAAATTTTGAAGCAATTATTGATTGCTTATTCGATTTTCGACTTCTCACGTAACCCGGCGATTGGATGACAAACGACCGGCGGAAAAAATGTCGAAAAATAAATGTTGACGTAATTATCGTCAAAGGAAAAAAATATAGAAGAAAAAAATGTCGAAACGAAACAGTATTTATTTTCTATCGTTCTATATTTATTAAAACCGCGCTTTCGAACTTTACCCGTTTGTCATTTTTTTCTATCGTTAACTTTCTTCATCTACTTACTTATACTATTGCAACACCTATCTAGCGATAGACAGAGTTCCTTTTATGAAAAGCTATGTGCCAGTTTTATTAATTAATAAAGATTGTAGTCATCATTGTGACGTATTAATCCTATTTTGTTCATGTAGTAAGATAATAAATTTGGTTGTACCAAGCGTCAGGATCTCCAGACAGATATATTGGCAAACATCTATGATAGTCGAAGACGAAGCTGCTCAATTGGATCCCAAGAATTTCAACAGGATGCTGTCTGAACTTTTCGGAATCCTTGGTATTCCAACAGGAATCACGATCAAACGGACAACTTACAATGGATTCCCATCGGATCCGTTATATTTCCGATTTGATCCAATGGCATCCACCACTCGGATCAGCCGTCATGGGTCTTCTGTCAAATTTTTCAGATGTGAAGCTTCCCTTCTTTTTTCATTATATAATTTCCAAAATCTTCACGAATAAATCAACGTCAATATGATATTTCATTGCTTTTTTATTATGATTTTTTCACGTTGTAGACACGTACACAAAACAAATGAATATTTTTGATAAGACTCTTTATTTCATAAAAGGGAATACAGTATGCTAAACAAAAATAATTTTTCATGCAGAACATGAAGATCTTAGTTTTCGACATGTTTTTTTCGACGTTTTTCCCTCGACATTTTTTGCTTCTGTCTTTCTTATACATATACTATCCAGGCATCATTTTCTAATTCTATTCACTAAAAGCATGCATTACAGTCGTACCTCGAAATTTCTATTTTTCTGACAGAAACTAGTCGCATTTCATTGACTAGAAGATTAACATGAGAAACACAAATGGATACTTACAGTGATGTCGACAAATTTTCCTTATGCTTTCTTCGCTCTTCTCTAACTGTTGTTTTCCATTCTTTCAACATGTTGTGAAACCGAACAAGTCTTTTTGACTTTGGCTTTTTCGTATTTCCATTTCTATCCAAAACTGTTAACAAGTTTTCAATATCATCAGTCTTTAGTCCTATTAAAGCTTCCCCATCGATATCTTCATCTAAAACACACTTATATTGGTAAAAGTTTGATAATGCCAATGAATTTTGAACCTTGAAATCTTTGAATGTATTTTTCGAAACCAAACTGTCTTAGCCATTGAGATACTTGATCTAATGTCCAATTCGCCATTGATTAATCTAGAATTCGAAGATTAGCTATAATAAGAAAATGGACAGAAAAAATATCTTCTCGTAGTATAGTGTGTTCACATCAGTGATCATCGTATAACTGGATCAAGCTGTTCGAATTATAAAACACTTTGAAACTCTAACCGTTACCTCACTAAATTGGTTTTGTTTCTCCCGATTTTCGACTTGGTGTAAGTGAGTATCCAGTGATAGACGACTAACAATAGATCATCGCACTGAAAACCTAAGATCGCATGTTACCTTATGATATTCCTAACCGAAATCAGTGTAATAGTCCAAGGCCAAAATGATCGTGATAGATTTGTTTAAGAGTCAGAAACTTCCTTACCTAAGTAAACTCGATATTGGCTTCTTTTGCTTCCATGCAGCAATATATTTTTCTTCATCTGCAAAGTGACGAACAGCTTGTGTGAAACACACAAGCAGAAAATTACAAAAACAATGAAAAAATTCTAATAAGATTTAAATTAATTTATAATTGTATGAGTCATGTTTATGAAAGTGGAAAATCAATGCTAGTATTGCTAATCGTCATTGGAGATGCATTAGTGAAATTCTTCGATACCGAAGTTAAGCTTCATACTTAAAAGTTTGCCTTTTCAAACTTCAACCCATCACACTAATACTCTAAGTCAAATAGTTTGAGAAAATTCAAATTACTGCTACGTACTTAAACGTGTCCCTACGCACTTCTAATTACTTGTGAATACTGAAAGATATTTTAGAACTATTATTTGATTTTTAAGCTGCAAGACACTATTTCGCACCACGATTATTGATACATATAATGGAAAAGAAGTTGCAATAGTCATGAATTTTTTATTTGAGAACAATTGTATGAATTCAATCTTTAACTCGGTGCAAAAGAAAGAAACTGGAATTATTCACAGTCTCCATTCGAGTATCAAAGGGTAGGCAACTGATTTTTCTGTCAAATATTGATGCGGCTTAGTTTTCAAGAAGTATTATCAATTAAAGTTTTGTTACACGCACTACATACCTTCAGCAACACACGATCGACACAGTCTCTACTGAAATGAAGAAATAAATGAAGATTAGTTGAATGTGAATAAGTGAAGCGAAATTCGTAGATTTTTATTATTTCATGAAAATATACACTGCATATCTTATCTCAAAAGTCATTTACGTAAAAGAACCAGTAAATCAAGCTCCGCTGACTAGAGAAAAAGACACACGTTGTGATAAAGCAAAAAGACGTTGCCTTTGAGCAAATATATACTCATATTACCCATAGAAAAAAGTATTTGGCATTATCATGAGTATTATGGCACACCATCAGTGATTTCACAGGTAAAGAATTACTTCATTCGATCAATTTCTCTAAAAATCTCAGACTAGTAAACTAAGTAGTTATTTAAAACACGAGGGGAACGATACTGACTCTGCGAAGTTAACCACCACAATAATATCAGATTACTTTAATCAACGGCACAAACATCTTCTTGTGATTTTCTATGACATTTAAGGGGAATTTGTCTAAATACTCTGGTAACATGTTGCACGGACTCGCCCCTTATTTTTGTTCAGTCAATGGATATCATGAAAAAAAGAGATTGTGTCGTATAGCTGAAAAATTCTGGGCTAAGTTGGAGGTAGAATGGCTCCTAGTGATAGAATTTTTTGTCAATCTATACGAATTTAAACTATGAATACAACAAACTACGTTGGGTTTTGTTCTGAATTTGTGACTCATGATTGAAATTATAATCATAACTTTGAATTTGAGATTCGGTTTCATTTTAACACGATTTAAGCTTTGGAGTTGTTTGGTTGATACCGACTTCAACATTCAAATTCGAATCAAACATCAGACTGAAATCTGATTTTTGTGCATCTAAATCTCAGGACTTTAGATCTACGGCATCCTTAAATTGAGTAAGATCACAAAGACCTACAACTAATCTTGAAAAGTATGGTTCTTGCTACGATTCGAACAAGATGTAGATATATTCTGAAGGTACCCTATGCTAGTTTTTAGATCAAAATCTTGACAAAGTTCGAATCTATTTGTTTCAAGTACATGTTGTGTGAAGACTATACTATAAACTTTACCGGTTATCCGAAATGCATATCATGCCCATAGTCCAATAAAAACGTGAAAAGACTTTCTAACAAGAATCACAGCTTGACTTATCTATTGTCGTGCATGAATATTAATACAAAAAATAAAAATATATTCGTCTATGCTGACAATCAGAAAATCTTTGGCGTGCTTAATTTCTCTTTGAAAATGAGTTGTTGTTTCAGACAAAGTCAAATCATTATAGTTATAAGTCGAGACATAGCATTGAAAGTCAATATAAAGATGTCAAAGTTGTCTTGTTTCTAATTTGGTCATGAAACTATGCATGTACAACTGGTATAGGTACGACCATGGATCAGCGCTCTTGTACGGGGAAGGTTTAAAATTGGAAATCGAGAGAGACCGTCGTAAAAATTGAAAGTGTGCTATCAACAGTTTATCAGACTTGTTGAAAACTATAAGAGCAGTAAAATACACTCCAGTTTTTCTCTCAATTCATGCTGCAATAAAAATCTATCGAGTAATTTCATTCAAAAGATACAATTTTTCGACTCTGTTATATTGTATTTTTCTCCGAAAAATAGTCGGACGGTTTTATGAGATTTTAATGTAAGGATAAAACAAACATACTGCAAAGATAAGACTGCTTACATGATACTCTTGCATTAGAAAAGAAGACCAATTTTATCGTTATGATTTGAAATGGTAAGTCATGAAAACTTCCCTAGTATAAATTAGCGAAAACGTGGAATTCTGTACCAAAATGAAATTCTGTGACGAGCGATATTTTACATTTTTTGTTTAATGAAGCAACAGTGGATCAGGAGCGACTTGATATTCTAACAGGTTTTTGGAAGCTCAACAACTTTTGAATGCAGCCTCGATTTGAGTTCTTCGTTGTTTCGTATAAAAATTATGTACCCACAGTCACTCCAAAACAAATTAATTGTTTTTGAAATTCCGTAACAATCACTTTTTGTGATATAACTATGTTGCAGTTGAAGAGAAATAGATGAAATTTTTATTGGTGATAAATTTCAACAGGCTCTATTTCTGATAAAAGTTTTCGAAACTTTATTTATGTTACAAAGAAGTTACAAAGACTACAATCTCAAAAAATGAAATTCAGTAACGCTTGGCCTTGCCGATATCTAAATCGAACCAAACTATTCATAGGTCTTTACAGAGATTAATGCTGCAAGTGTCGACGAAAACTCTGGAAAACGATCACGTACACGCTCACTTTTCACGGATTCTATTAGTATATCGCGGTCAAAATCATACCAAGTAGCTGTTGTGAGGCTGAGCACTTAGGAGATCGACCTCGAGAAAGTTTCATGAAAGTACTATGTAAACAATCCTTTTTTAATCGATTATGGTATCTCTGAAATCCCGCCGAAAGACTTTTCAGAAGCTGATATCGACAGAATTATGGGATTAAAACAAGTACTTGCAGAAATTTTCCCTCAAGTCAGACCTTATTCATAAACCATAAAGTCGATATGCAATACATTGCACTTTTAATAGCTCTTAGTAGCGCGATATGATAAATAATCTTATGAATCACATGAAAAGGCAGCGAAAGTGCTCAGATAGATTCCATTTCTCAGGAACAATTTTCAAAAATTATCACGATAGTAGTGAATGATGGGAAATTCAAGTGAAATGCTTTCTATTATTTTATGTTCATTCATTGCGATCGTTATCCCTATTTTGAAAGACCATTAAAGAAAGAGTACATAGGCAAACGGTACAGTTGATTTCTCTATATTTATGAAATGTTCGATTGATAGTGCCAGGGCTAACTTGAGAAAAAGATCAACCCAATCCAATGTGGTAGGGTGTCTTTCACAAGACATAGACATACGTTCGTCGAAACTACTGTAATCGAACAGAACATATTAAATAAATGTGAAAACCTTGGACTTAAGTCTGAGAGTTGTGTGTACTTCAAAAAGTGAATGAGACAAATCAGTCATTCTAGAATGTGTGCACGGAAGAAGTATCCTGGGAAACATTTTTGGGAAACCCCAAAACTACTGGTCACCTGAGACATATCTAGGCATTTGGTTTCTGGATGCAATTTTTGTGTATTTTCAGACCTTTTTCAGGCGATGTTTTGTTAGAAAGCTGCGGTTTGATTCAAAACTAATATCAGATTCGGAATCAACGTTAAAAACTGAGTCAATTTATATACGTTATGGATAATTCTGAGCAAAAAATTGTTTTTTCAAAAAAAACCCTGTACCCCACCTCAGGGATTGTTTAGTGAAAAATGACAATTTTTTTCGATAACTCAGCCATTTCTTGCCGAATCCTTCTCATCTTCGAACTCGACCGAGATATTGATGAGAAAATTCTGTGCACAAAATTTCAGCTCAATCGAATGTATTTGTAAAGAGTTATCATGTAAACGGACGGCCGGTCTGACACACTGGCCGATTCTAGTGTACTCACTTTTTGAGGTCACAAAAAGACACTCATGTGCTTTTTTTAAATTGGGATTGGTACTCGATAACTAGTCGCGTTTATAAAAATATGCTCAGAAAGGAGTACAGCTTAGTTTTGAGTTGTCTATTCGATTAGCAGCATCGAAGAGTTTACGACGTGACTCTTTCAAGAAGGGATAACTGAAAATAACCTTCCACTTTGATAAAAATGAGGATTTCTAGTCGATCCAAAGAACCGTAAACAACATGATTGGCTTGTTCCAAAAAGTATGTGACGATGATCAGTCTTGCTTGATGCTGCAGATAATTGAAATGAGGCACCTTAGTTGGTTTATTCGCGTTAGTTCAATGAATTATATCAGAGTAAATCAGTCTTGGACGGAAACGGTATATATGTGGTCGAGCAGAACGCTGCGTATTGAATTCAACAACTCGAATACACTCTGATTTCTGTTACTTATCATTTTCCAATTATACTACTAACTGCTTCAAACTAATTTCAAGTCGATGGTCAAAGTTGGAGTTGGTGTATTTATGAACCTGTATTGGTTGCTATCAATTTTCTAAAACTAACAGAAACTGTTGCTTATTGAAACCTATGATTGACGGCTAACGTAAGGTAATGCATACGTACTGCTAATCTGCGATACGAACACATAAAATATCTACGTTACTATGTACCTTCACCTATCATCAGTAAGTTTCTATGTTAAAAGAGCCACTTCTACCCATACAATGACTAACTTCTCAAGTTTTTCAACTCTTTATCGGTTGTCATGAGATGCTATATCGAAGCGAAATATTGTAACGCAGATTCTGACTAAGTGAATTTCGATATCTATCAAAAGTAGCGAAGAGAAAATGTCGTAGATATTTTTAAACATTTTTATTACCAGGATAAGGAATTGAAATATTTTCGAGAATTTTTAGAGGAATATATTCTTCGCTATTTTATAAGATCGGCATTTTTTTCGCTATTTTTACGTTCGCTAGTTTTTGTTTCGCTCATTTTGATGCCATTCTGAATTTCCGCATTGGGATGTCTCGGTCGTTTGATTTACGAAATCTCTTACCATAACTTTTTCAATATAGCTTTACTTCAATTATTTATGTCACTGGTTATCGAGTTCAGCGTTTTACTTTACGCAAACTAAGCAATATCGCAAAAACAGTTGGCCGATGACTTGATACATCAGGCTCCTCAATCCATGGTCGTCGTCACGTTCGTATCTACATCAAAGCATACAAATTATTTTGGTTCTCTTCCATAAACTGATCGAGTAGCGTCAATATAACTTTACAATAGCTTTGTAAAAAATAAACATACCGATCGTCTGTATTTCTCTCGGGACGACGAGGAAACCTAGGAACACAAGTAATAGAAAAATGGAAACTAGAATGATTTATACGATACTTTTCATAACATGGCATGATGACTGTGAGCTTCACTAGATAAAGAAAGAGAAAAGTGAAGTAGACTAACTATTTCGAGGTTTATTCCGCTAGTAATGCACAGTTATAGGAATGCATGAAACGAGAAGAGAAAGCAAGAGTTTATTTTCCGATTCGATTTCCCCTATGAAAACCTAGACAACTATTTAGATGAATCAAATATGTTAAAGGAATGGCACTAGACGCGTTCTCTGTGTGTTTCTTTTTAGTTTGCGGTTAACTACGCACATAGTTATCAGAAGAGAGAACAAAACAACACGTATCTATTCTATATTTTCATAACATGCTCTATCATTCTTCATCTAAATCAATGATGAAATAGGAAAACGGAAGTAATCTTTCTCGGTTTTTCTCAAGAAGTGTTCAAAGACATTGAGAGTAACCAAGTCAGGAGAAGAAGTAAGAAGTTTATTTTCTCATTCGCTTAGATAGAGGGAGAAAGGAAAAAAATTAAATAAACAAATTTTTCAAGTTTCCTGGGAATAACGTGCCATAAATATATGAAAATTAAAAAGTGTTTCTTCTGATTTTGTCGGTCACCATGCAGATGAGTGAACGTGACGAGAAAAGAGCAGTAAACTTGAGCACTATTCATTTTAACATATGAAGTAATTGCATGAATGGGTTTTAGAACGCTTTTTTATCAGAGTAATGTACAGACTTTTGGATTTCACTAAAAGTGCCATATTTACTTTACGATTGATCTAAGCAACTATAATAAAGTAATTACAATAGTTACTTGATTACTTGTAAAAAATGTCATCGTTAGTGTTCACCATGTGAGCAAATACAAGAGGAACTGCATTGAATTGTATACATCAGATATTTCTGACAAATGTTCCCAGGCTGTCTCAGCAATTTATTTTTCTTGAAAATTCAAGACTTTATGAAAGTTCATCCGATTGATCTTAGAGCAACTTATGTAACTAGTGATCGTACAAAATCTGCCAACACTGAACTTCCGTAGTTGACGGATCCGAAAAGAAATGCCAATGCATTTACTGAACATATTGCGCAATATTTGGTATATAAGATTCCATACCGTTTCAATCATGTTTATATAAAAGCAAACAATCTAATACATTCACCCTTCTTCGGTTTCGAAATAGGTTATGATTTGAAATATTTTTTTCCTGAATTACTCTGTGGAAACAATTAGATAATTAATATGACGACGTCTTCTCCTCACTAAGAGCTACGATTCTAAAAATTTGACAAAATCTACTGTCTGAGATAAACAAAGAAACAGTTGTGCCGAACAATGTCAAGGTGTCGCTTATATTTATTCTGATTTTACTCCCATGATAAATTTGATTCAAAATATCGCTGTAGATTAGCGTGTTCGTATTTGTATTCTGAATGAAACCCTCATGAAGATTAATGACTAGTTGAATGCTTCGTTGACATACAATCATAATTTTCAAATTCTGTAGGGTGCAGATACCCGTTTTAGGATATTAATTGAACTTCAAAGTTAAGCCAACCTATTTTATTGATCATGAGATATTGATTGCGACTCCCAACACATTGATGTTTTATTTAAAGTGTTAATGTTTTTTTTTGTAGAAGAACACAACAATACTATCGATCTTCTCTAATCACCAATGGCTCACTGGACAGTCGATCAAGTGGGTATATGGTTGAAAACTAATGGTTTTAATCAATATAAAAGAATCTTCCGAAGTAGTTAAAAATTTTCCGTGCATCCATGTAGATAAATTATATTTCTCATAACTACTTATTATGTTTTCCTCTTAGAAAAAAATATCGATGGTGAAAAATTACTAGAATTGCAAGATGATGATATTCAAACGTTGTTATCTGTCTTAAATAATGATGGAACAGCCAAATTACCGAAAATAGGAGAAACAAGTCGATTCCGAAGAAAATTAAATTCTTTAAGGAGAAGATTTCAAATTAAGTGCGATTCATTGATATATGATTTTGAATATTCTAATATCATTTCCTTTTCTTTTAGCAAAACCCTCGATTTTTCGTCTACAATTTCCTATTCTTCAACTCAATCAAGCATTTTCAATGAGGTAGGTGATACTTTGTTTAAACGGCAATCGATACGCTTGTCGAATGTACAGTTTACACCAGTAGTGTCACATAGTCAGAGTAGGAAATGCTCTTTCATGTGCAAAACTCATGTGAATAGAGAATATCATTTAAAGACCATTACATTATAATGGGAGATAATCCATGTCGATTAGTACACTGCCTTTTAGAGGAGTGTTTTTTCTGTATGGTTTAGTGATCATTAGTTTCGAGTTTTTGCATTCTGACTTCAGAAACCTGATGATCGAAGTGTTTTTTCTGATATCAAGCTGGTTCATCAGACATGACAGTAATTGGTTCCATCAAAAAACGTACATCAGAGTATTTATAGGAAATAAAGAGTTATCGAAAACCATCTGATATATGTTATCGAATCATTTTGATGTCAACCTATTTTATCGAAAGAAATCCTTTGTTAATTTAGTTTTCGTTTATTCATAGAAATATCTTTGTCAGAGTCAAACAATATTAAAAGGTAAACCTACGAGGACACGTCACTGTATCTAATACTAAATATTCTCAGTTGGTATGTTTAAAGAACATGTAGTTTCTTTACCGAATTTATATAGCAGGAGTAGTGCTTCTGCATCTGATCTTTATCACAGAATGCAAAAAAATGAAAATTTATTGAATCAGATAAGGAGAGGAAAGCCTCCATCGGTAACATCGTTCTTCGCACGTAGTTCATCAAAGAAAAACTGGATTCGGATTAGGTTCATATTCGTCATTCTAACTCGAGAAGCTAGTATCTTGTGAATTACGATGAACTTCTAACGTTTATACTTAAAAAAGGATACCGAAATGAAACACATGACAGTTTCGACGTTCGCCTTCGGTACAATGATAGATAGCGTTCTTTCTGTTTGTCTCTACTGGAAAAATCTCATCGTTTAAATAACATGCAAAGTGCGACAGAGAAATAGGCTGTCTAGAATAGTTCCAAGAACCTACAGGAATTATTGAAACTCTAGTAGAAGTTAAAAAAGTATGGACATGTTTTTCTCCACTTCGATGACGTTTATGGGGGATAAAAATGTATATGCATGCTATAAACTGAAACATAAAACTAGCGTACATGTTTTAATGATTCTAAGGTAGCCATTACTAGTAATGAAGATCATGCGACCTTAACAAGGTGAGAAACAATATATCGGTTAGGGTAAATCTATTGTGATTGTTTAATATTGAAGAAAAGATCGGCTTCATGCTCAACATTCGATCCTCCTCATCACTCGTTGTTGTTGTCGTCGTGCTCCTACTGCGAACGGACTCGCTGGCAAGAGTATGAAACATATTTTAATAACAATCACCGAGACTTCTAATTTCATATTTTACGTGTATCGATATTCAATTCGCTACGCTTCTTTGTTTACTTTATGACTTCACCAATCATTAAGAAATGCTAATCTACTCTCCATTATATGTATAATGACTAGTAGAATAAAATAATTTTAGCCAAGGACAAAAGGATACTGTATGATATCATATTTTCTTTCTGTGGAGGAACATTTAAGCAATTTGTCGAGTTTAGGAAGTGTGACATTTTGATAAATCAAGTGTAAATTACGCATATTAAACCATTCTGTCATTTGAGAGTTACCCACATATCAAACATAATTCTCAACTTTTGTTAGTAATAAAAATAAATTACCGGAAAGCACCATTGACATGACATTTTAAAAGTCTAAACGATGAAGGAACATTCTAAAGATTGTAGATGTTCGTGTCTTCAGTACAGCTGTTAATTTGGAGCAGACTAAAAATCAGTATTAAAAAAGCAATATAAATGAAGCTATTCTAACTCGGATGACAATGTTTCGTGCCCTTCCATCAACTGATACAAGCAAAAACCCACACAGATACATTTATTAACATCTAGATTTATATCACATACCTTGTTTGAGTTCATAGCATTCTGAACCTACTGGATTTTGAGAGACAATTTGTCAATATTTCGCTTTAGATCTCGGTACATAAATCTGAAATTGAAACTGAATAGGATTAGATTTGAGAAATGGACCTGTTGGTTTCAGTTGATACCCTAAAGGGTTTGATGAATTAAAAGAAGCTTCATTCTATGGAGAGTTAAATAGTACCAGATTAAAGAGTTTTGCAGCCAACAAAATTCACGATAAAATATTCGGCCAAATATCGAAATCGAATGCTACCTTGTCAAAACTGTACTTCTTTTCCGATGAGACAACTGATGAGTACTTCTCCAAAACAGTTGTTACTTATCCACGTTGTGTGTAACACGTACTGATGATCAAAAACTATAATTATCTTCAAAGCATGTTACATAATAATCACATCGAAGAGCTCGTTGTGCAAAACTATCATGTATTCTAACCGAAGTAAACAAAATAAGACTAGGTCACTTATATGTTCTCAACAGTATCTGTTGTATAACAATTAAATGGCTGCTAAAAAGTCACTTCTTACGTACACGTAAATTCTTGTATGCGTAAGATTCTAAAACCTTCACAGGCATTGATATTCATCGTACAAACTCAAATGTTCACATGATCTTTCACAGTGAATACTCCCATAAGCCAAATGTTTTTCTAAAGTTGGTCTCTATAATTACTTATTTAGCATAGAATATGGTTGAGTAGATCGTTCTTTTTGCAAGGGTGATCTATAAGGTTTCATAGTTTATTCTACTTAAAACGAGTACTTCTATCTAAAATAATATAATCGAACGATTACGTCCAATATTTACTCTGAATATCGTAAAAATAATCGATTAATTAGTTACAGTTTTGTTAAGAAAGATCTACGCGATTTATATTACTTGAGTTCTTCGACAGATAACTTTTACACTTTATCTTTATCGGAGAGAGATTAGAGAAGCATGGATAAATAGCGTCTTAATTTGCAGGAATGAGAGTTTTATCTTCTTGAAAACAAGTCAATAGATTTTCACCTCTGTTAGGACAATGGTGCGTCTCCTATTCAACAATACTTTGAACGAACCAAAGGAAGTTATTTAAGTGTCAGTATTTATTTTGTTTCTATTTTCTTCAGCCACACACTACAGAAGCACAGCAAGACAAGGAAAACATCAAATCCGAGAATGATTACGATGGAAAAAATTATTTCATTAATAATCCCATTCACGTGAAATTTTTTCGAAACCCTAAGTTTACTCCATATCTAACAAATTACTTACAAAACTCATCGCTATCTGCCAATGTTAACGTTGAACAAGTCAAATCGAACAATCAATTAAACTCAAACAATTATGTAATTGAATTATTAGGTACTGAAGAAGACAACGAATCCGTTTTGCAGAGTATCAAAACTCTATTCGACAATGTACAAATCAAAAAATACAGTCACAGCAAAAGTAAGATTCTCCAATAATCTCTTCATCGAACATTTGATAGTTTGAGACATGACATTGTTGAAAAATTTCTTTTCTTTTGTTAACTAAGGTCTTTTCTGTTCTACGTAAGGCTGCCTATTTCACGATAATGCCGATTAATGAAAAGACTAAAAATGGAAGACATATTAAATCGATTGTAATATGCAGTAGTCTTAGAAAAATCATCGTTTCTCAATTCAATTATCACGAGATTCAATGTAGTTTGTCGAAACTTCTTTATTCTTTCTGGGAACGTTTAAAACTTAAATCTCAGAGATGAAACAGCAAATCGAAATTTTTCTCTTCGTCGCAGACACAAAAATTCATTTCCCAATATAATTATTAATCCAGTGGAAAAGAAGAATATGATTTGAACTTGAAAGTCATTTTTCCCTTGTCAATTCAAGATCTGCTGTCATAGATCGGAACTAATGATTACTTGAGTGAATAGGCGTTAGATATGTTAAATAGCAAACAAAAATCCGAGTCAATTTAATAGCGAACATGTAAGCAAGGAAAGAACAGTTTTTCCAGTTCTTATCAAACCTTGAAGGTCATTTCCGAGTGTACATGTTCTATAATAAGCCAATTATTGAAAGTCTATGCACCTATGAACAATGTATAAGAGCATATCCTCTGGATTTCTATCGACACGTTCATCTCTACCTGCATCGACAATAAACTAGTTTATGCAAAATTTTAGCGCGAAATAAATCTGCCTCGTTAAGTGTAGATTTGCTTTTAACCAACGATTTTCAACTTGAGGTATAATGATAGAATTCATTCGTTCTATTAGGACTCTAGCCAATGTTATTATAAAATATTTTCCTCTCCGTACTACGCGAGATATCTAGAAATGAGACTAAGACAAAAAAAGAACACCCAAGAAGCACCATGACGTCTGTAATTCTGAAATCCAACTAATCGATTGATCTGAACATCATGATCAATTGAGTATGTTGTATGGATCATGACCGATAATACATTGGCTGAAAAAGATGAAGAGCATATTCTTGGAAAACATTTCTAGTAACTACGTGGCTAAGGAATCCAGCTGCAATCGAAATCATACAAACAATTATGAATAATGAAAACAACCTGTTCACAGTTTGTCAACAAGAAAAAGTCAAAGCTGGCAACCACACCCTAAGTGTTTGGTATTTTAATGATGAAAACTTCAATGGATTTAAAAATACGACGGTCATTGATCGAATAATTCACAATGCAATTCGACGAGTAGTACTCGTATTTGATTACTTAGTTCTTCCACACAAAAATGTCGATATGAAGGAGAAAAGTCAATCGGGAAATGAAGAAACACGTCTAGTATTATTGCAGGAACAAATGAAACAGATAATGAAAGAATATAATAAAAAAGATGGAATAGTTTCAATTATCTTGAATGATATTCAACGCGTGAAAATAGATACATGGCATCAAACCGTGCAGATTTTTGGATATCATATAATGGTTAATGATTTAATACAACGATTTCAAAATCTCAAAGACGAATATAGTTTAAGACGATTCAATTTGCCGTCTCTAACTTCTGCAGACGTAAGTAAATGAGATGATTTTAATGACTTCGTATATTCGGATTTTTTACTTTGAGAGACCATAGAAATTTGCAATTTGTAATTAAAAATCGGATGCTTTTGTATTAATACCGTTTAACTAAATGTCTAATGTTCATGAATCTAAAAACGGTGTTCTACCTATGAGCTATTGATCTTTGATTGATGAGCGTAAGTTGGTTACGATGACTTTCACCAATTAAATAATGAGATACTATTATGATGTTAGAAAATTCGACTCGGCAATAAACTTAGCCCTTGATTGTACACAGGTACACTCAACTTGTAGCAGATAATCGTCATCGATCAGCCATGGCTTTCGACTTAGTATTTTCTGCAACTAGTTAGCACACACTGTCTCTTTCGTAAAAATACGTGGGCTTGATATTTATCTATGCATTACAATTTTACTCCTTACATTTTTCAAGACGAAGTTAAGAATGTGAGTACGAATTTCGAAATACTTTTCAATATAGTGGAAACAATATTGATGAGTATTCAAACGAATCTTTAGAAAAGAAACCTTGAAAGTCTCTACAATATTTTGAATTTTACGCATCGATAAGTACAAGTGTTGCGCTCCTATGATTCATAATTGGAGGGAAACGTGGAATGTAAATTTGATTGGAATTTCTACAGCAAACACTCCCTTAAACTTAAACAATGAAATCTTTTACCGCTGATGCATGAATGTACGATCTTTGCATGTTTTGGGGTTCAAATTGAATTTAAATGGTAAATACTCAGAATTTTACACGAAGACTACAAGAAAGAATTGCTCAAGCTTTCACTTTCCATTCTACAACGACAGTGACAGATGATTGTATGTCTATATGGTGGCTAAAAGTTTCCAAAGTTTTAAAAGCGATTCCAAGGGAAAATCATCGAAATGCAAAAAAATACTCAATTGAATTTAGCTCCTAGTCTTAAATAAAGGAGTTAATTCATTCGAATTCAAATATCAACGAAGATAAATGTACATACTACTGTGAGAAAGTGTCATATCAAGAATTCGACAAATGTTCATGTTAATCATTTTTCTTATTTCATATATGATACTCCGTCTACAATCTCAAAAGGGAACCATGAAAATGACAGGAAGAAATGTAAAGTATAACTAGTCTTACAATGACATCTGTTCCTATGTCTTCTGATCATCACGTGGATCACAAGATTGATTTCTTTTCAGTGGTTAGAACAGATATGAACAAATGTGCGATCTAAAGTAGACACATTCTGATCTTAAGAGAAAAGTGACGCATAATAATTACAGAATCTATTGCCAATCCGCTAAATAGTCTCATTTTCTTCGATAAATTAACATCTTGTCAAATTGCCTTATGAGAAGAACTGTTTATTTAGACCGATTTTCTTGTTCATGTATGTTGGAAAGAACTAAAAGAACTAGAAAAAAAGTTCAACAATATGAACGTCGATTTACGCATAAGACAAAATATATTCTATGCACCGGAACATTTAAAAAGTGAAATTCAATCAAGTATAGAGACATTGCTATCGAACAGACAACAGACAACATTCAAGAGTACCGAATTTCATGTTGATGCGGCCGAAAAGACAATCATCTGTTTGAAGAACATTGCGCGAAATAACCATTGTGAATTAAATACAGAGATGCAGACAAAATTGAAAACCTGCAAAATACCAAAAGTAAATGAATCGTCTTTCACAAATTATCCTGTATCAAAATGTATGATGGAGCGATCGAACGTATTCATCAAATCGCATGCTGTTTCTCAACAAGTCAAAATGAAAAATGGATCGATTCGCATTGTAAAGGGTGATATTGCGACGCAAAAGGTTAGTTCAAAAATAATTTAGTCTAAAAAACTCTTTCTTCCACAAATCAGCTTGATTGTCATAAAATGTTTCAACAGAAGAATTCGTATTCATAGATAATGAAAGATATTGCTCCTAACTTATGGCAGTGAGTAGATGAGACATAGAATGACTATCATGTAAATTCTACGCTAAGCTTTGATCATCTTGTGATTGTGTCTGTCACATTTGTAGTAAATGGGTTCATAAATCTATGATATATACTTTAGCAAAGCTTTAAGATCATAGTTCACAATATATGAGTACAAACTAAAAGGAAAAAATTATTTCCGAATAAACATGGATACGTGTTTTTGTATTAAATTGAATGAATGTTCGAGTGAACTAATTCTTTGCAACATGTAAATAATTTAGAATCGAAAACTTTCGATTCGTAATGAACTTTTTTCATATAAAAGTATGACAAAAAATTTTCTAAAATTGAATTTTCGGTCTTTTTCGACCATCATCAGAATTTGAGACTACCATTACTTGTTGCAAAGAATTANAAAAAAACACTGGGATATGTAAAGCAATGAAATTATACACCCTTCTAGATGAAACAAACAACCACACAGACGATATTAGAAATGAATTCCCATACCAGGAACCACCAAATGCAAGATTCTACACAAAACACATCTAGGAAACAAATCAACATTCAAACCACGAAAACAAAATCAACAACTAAACAATAAACATAACCGATATAAAGTTAAAATAATCCGCCACACTTAGAGGAAAAAAACTTGATTTTTACGCCATGATTTAAATCCATCCCATGATCATCATATGAATCAATCGGACAATTTCTATGATTAGTCATATTATCGTCAATGTGATCGAATAAATTACTCAAGAAACAACGACAATGACCAACAACATCACTCATCACATTATTCAATGTTAGTCTCAAATTCTGATGATGGTCGAAAAAGACCGAAAATTCAATTTTAGAAAATTTTTTGTCACACTTATATATGAAAAAAGTTCATTACGAATCGAAAGTTTTCGATTCTAAATTATTTACATGTTGCAAAGAATTAGTTCACTCGAACATTCATTCAATTTAATACAAAAACACAATATATGAATTTAGGCTACAGACCATAGTGAATTTTTGTCTTAGAAAGAAGAGTGTGATCATTTTATTTTTTAACAGTTCAATTCCATTAAAGAAGCTAATATAAACGTTAGCTCAGTAATGTTAAATTAGCATATCATTTTTATTCATGTCCTTCGCTACTTTGTAGCAATAGTAGAAATGAAAGGCCAAAAGACTATGGATTATACTCTTATAAAATATCAATTAAAAGACTAGATGAAAAGCGATGATCACTTCACAGAATAAAAATCGTTCTATATTATTGTGGAACTAAATTGATCGATGCATACATGAATGAGTTCTAAAAAGGCACAGTTCATAATGATGGTCAGATATACACGTCACCACCAAACGAAAGCGTCCATCAAAGATTATGCAAAATGTACTAAATTAAAAAGTCAGCGAACGATTGGTTTCCACTCGATTGAATGCTTTTCAACTTGGAAATATCTACGTGATTTAGAAAATTTGATATTAACTTTGAAGATGTACAAGGTACAGAAATGATAGCACATCTCGAAATCATGATAATAAATGAAAAATTGACATTTATTCCGTAAGGCGACTGACTTTATATCACTTACAAAAGTTAATTCCGCTATTGCTTGAAGCTTGATTGTAATGAATTGTACACTGAAAGATGATTTTCTTTCAATTGAATACTCGTTATAATCATCTCTTATCACGGATCTTCGAGATCTACGTATCTACATTTTTGAATGTTTTATCGTGGCCATGATTTTACTTGTATGGAATTCTACCAGAGTAGTGACCTCTTCACTCGTGAATTGCACCACTCTGACTCATCAATTGTTCATGTGACATTTGATTGAGAAGATCAGTGGCATGATTCGATCTGACTGAGTTATTTTACAAGATACTCAGTTTTAGTTGAATAAACGTTTTTGAGATAAATTCGATAAGCTCAATTACCGTTGTTTTTCTCTGACTAATAGAAGCAGATTTTTCGTGTTTAATTATGACAGCTGTACAAATACTAAAAGTTCTTGGAACTCTTAAAATATATTCTTTATATAAATCAAATCATGTGTTCATCTAGAACATCAATCAAATCACAAGCTTATCCGTACTCTGCTTTAGGTTGATGTGATTATTATTCCTGCAGAATCATATGGATTAAAAGATGCATTAATGGCAAGAGCAGAAGAGATCGCTATACTTCGAACAGAATCGGAGACTATTGGCAACAGGTCGATCCCATTTATGACTGAAACAACATCTGGAAAACTAAATTGCCAAAACATTCTATTTGTAAATTGGCCTCTGCCTTCGCTCACGACCGATGAACAAATTTCCAGTGAATCAATACGAACATACGTTTCCAGATCGATAAAATATTATCTTAGTGGAAGTCGCAACTTGCCATTGACCATGCACAAAATTGCCTTTGCGGTTCTGGATTCATGTTTCAATGAAAGAGTTCTGGTTGAAGAGTTGATCAACGAAGCTAAACGTCAAATTGATTTATTCAATAAAGAAAAATTAACTATATCATTCGTTGTACCAACTGATCAAGAATTCGTTTATGAACAATTTAGAAATGTTATACAGAGTATGCAGACAGCAAATGATGGTATTGGAGTTCTCTTTTATCCAACAGCGAGTAAGTAGTACTTCATCTAGGTGTTTTTCACATTCTCCATTGAATTAAGTACACATTAGACGAAATATGATAGTAAGCCGATGAAAAGAAATGGAAAATAATTATAAGTATAATGTGCATGGAATGTATGATGCTAATAACGAGAGATTCAATTGTTTCAACAATGAAAGAAATGTGAATATTTAATCTATTTTACAGTTCTCACAATAACTTTGACCTCATCGAACCATGATCATTTGATGAAATGTCAAGCAAAAATCTCTGATTTCTTGAAACGGTGTTCAGCTGAAATTGAATTGGATAAATTCAAGAATTGGAATCAACCTATGATCAACCTATTTTTCAAGTATTGCCATGATCGATGCATCCTACTCGTCATTGACCGAAATCGACGAGTTGTACTGAAAGGTTCAATACCGAATATTTATGAAGCCAAAGAGAAATATGAATTGCTGACAGCTTTGGTCGTAGAGAAAATTTCTATACAAAAAAATTCATTAACAATGCCGCGATCAGAACTTGCTTCTCCGACGCCAACCGGAACAGATCATGTTTTATCACTGACTATGCCTACTACGTGTTACAATATTATGCTCTGCTACTGTCAAAATGATTCGCTGATCTGTCATCGTTTAACAGACTGTCTTGTGAGTGAAGGATTTTCAGTTTGGACAAGTGACAACACTATCAATCATGACGAAATCCTATTGCAAATGAGAAGATCTGTTTGTTTGATTATATGTATTAGTGAAACCTATTACGAAACTGATTCATCTATGAACGAGATGAAACATGCAAAAGAACTTGATAAGCCCATAATATTGATTAAAATTGAAAATTGCAGACATGTGGATTGGTTGGGAGACAAACCGTTTGAGATCAATACTATTCAAATGTTTGGATCGGACAATCATCTTGATTTAGAATACCATAAACTACTATTGAAACTTGTGAGTATTTAGAAGTGGATTGTCTGATTTTGTCGTGGACGTCATTTGTCTTCTTAATCACTCATAAACTCCTACGGACAGTTTACTTCTAATCAATCTTCACCCACACCCACACCCTTCAACCAAAACAAATTAATACATCCAAATGCACACCCTAGAAAAGTTGTTAATATCTTTGAAAAATGTTCCCCTTCCATAGTTCCTTTAATCACCTCTACCGCTTAGCTTGATCAGGCACAAACATCATGATTCATTGATCGCTGTTGACCTATTCGTAGATTAATCTAACATAACTGTAAAAACTTTCTATTTTATTTCAGTTTCAATATGCAAAGTCAGGTAATACTTCCCTGCCACATCAAACATTAAATCGAATCGATGGCGCGCAACAGAACGATATGAAAGAAGCACATCGGAACAACACAAAAATATGCATACTACAAACGACTGTACAAAGAAGAGAGCAGTACGATATGTATGTTGACAAAGTTGTCAATTTAGACAAAGGAAAAATTACCGAGAGCGAAATAGAAATTTTAAAGGAAAAGCTAGAAGATATTACGGATGCAACGAGAACGCTCACAGATGAAGAGAAAGAAAATAAAGTATCATGTAAGTACTATTAAAAAGGCTGTAGGGAAAACTTATCATCAAAAGTACAAAAACATATTCACTTGCAACATATCTCTTCCACTCTACCATTGTAGTAGATGATGTGAAAAATCAGAAAAAGAACCATCATCGACTTCCATGCAGCGTCCAAAGCACATATACACGATGGAAACAAAAAATGATCAGCCTGAAAACAAAACAAAACATACTACCATTTACATTGACAGGTGATATCAACGACGCACCATTTCAGATCTATGGTAACATTTTACAGAGTCTAGGTATGATTCCTCCACCGAGGAGATTACGATATAAGATGACAAAATGTGATTGTGATGTTGAGTGTTCGTGTGGATGCTGGGATAGGTCTGACTGTGTGTGTGCAAGTAGGTCTTCTTCTAACATACAACAAACCAATGATGCTAATAGTCATGCACATTCATCGATGACAAGTATTAACAGACTTGAGAATTTGCCCATGAAGAAATCTACATTCAACTTGACTTCGTCGAAGTATGGTGCACAAGATGAGCATCAAAGAAAAGATTCTGATGCTCATACGAAAGTGACAGATTCTTCAACTTCCACACTCGTGGAAAACTCTTCACCGATAAACACGCAATATGAAATGAAATATAGCACATCACATACCAAACCGAATCAGCTCGTAAAAATCAATCAAAATTCCATCGCAAAATATCAATACTCAAAGGATGAACGATTAAAGCTATATCGGAAATTTGCCGAACAAATGAGGGCGAATGCTGCTGAACTGGGCAAGTTGTGCTCAATGAATTTCAAACGATTGCGTGTACAATCAAAACAAAGAATTTCATCATCTTCTTTAATGAACATATTTTGTCTTTACGAAGCATCAATTACAATCAAGCAAAGGATTGAACGTACTGCGAAGGAAAGCTCCGATAGAAAAAATGAAGAAAAATGTTCTACTTTTCATAATCGAACATTCATCATTCGTATCATACTTTAAATATTTCGATTTAAATTTATGCCAACAAATAAATATTATTGAAAACATTGTGATTCTTGTTCTGATTCATTTTCCCTCTATCGAAAAACTCGACTCTTGTTTCTGTATAGATTTTGCGTGAGACTGATTGAATGTGACAATGTGCCCTGGTAGGAAAGTTGACAGCGAATTTATGGTTTCTTGGTTAGCCTACATGTGTCCTAGAAGTCTACCCATGAAAAAAAAGTTCAAAAACAGAACGGATGAGAACGCGTTGTCGACACAAAAG
>OENT01000497.1:0-106335 GCA_900239685.1 Rotaria macrura | reverse complement strand
CTAGTTATCTTTTTGTGATTTCCCAATTATAAAGTAATTCATTCGAAATGAATTACTTTATAATTCATTTGCGTTATCCATTGATTTACAGCGTAGCATAAATTTTTGAATGCCCGGTGAATTGGCTATGAAAATTGGCATTCTTTTTATTTACTTTTACATGAGTACAGACAAGAGATAAATGATTTGTATTGTTCGATGTCTGGACGAGAAAAGATCTACTCATATCTTGACTGAATCGCTGGTTTTTATTTTTTGAAAATTAGTTTTGCTTGTTTTCAATCTGCTATAAAAGTGAACATTCTTTATTGAGTCATTCACTTAAGGTAACCCTGAATCATTTGTTATTGATGAAAAGGCCTAAAAAACTATGTACGCAAATAAAAACCACTTGTGGTTTTGTACGAAGTTCATGGAACCTACGAATGCTTTAACAAAAGATGTAAAGTTATTTTAAGAAAATTGTAAAGCCACAAGAAAGTGTGCAGAACTACAAATCGTGTCGTATAGTTTGTACGAAACCATCAACCACCCTTACGAAAGTGAAATTTTTCGTGGAAAATATGGGAAACCATAAGCTCAATAATATGAAGGCGAAAAGTTTAGTACAGACAATTCCAAACCTTCTAATACTTGTACGACACCTCTAATTTCTGAGAAAAAGAAGGACGGCACCTTCGGTTAGAAATCTGAACCACGAGTCATTTGGTCAAAATACTACGAAACTTTGTGGAATTTTGAGAAACTAAAAATGGATTAGTATTTCAAGTGCGAACCCATAGACCCCTTTGCAGAACTAACATTTAGTTCGGTAGAAAAATTGGGAAACTTTACCTTTTCTTCTGAACTTAGAAAAGTTTTGTATAATTACTACGAAACGAATTTCACTTTACCGAACCTAAAACCGTTTAGGTCAAATTCACTGAACCACTGAAGTTCGGTATTAAACCTATTTTTTTAGCGTGTAGTTGTTTCCGACTGCCGGGTGAAAAATATCAAATAATGGCAGATGTCAGTAGATTATAATCTGATTGTTCTGCAACAAAATCCAAATTATAATCGATTGATGTCGTTGAAACCAACGATATTTTGATTTTCAATCAAACAATAGTAGCAAAAAACCGGTAAAATTGTGATTTAAATTATATTACATACAGATCATATGATTTTAATCCAACATACAGGATTATAATTGAAATTTTACAGGATTTTTAAGATTATTGTTTGAATAAAATTCAAATTATCGTTGGTTTCGACGATGTCAATCGGTTATCATATTGATTTTGTTTTAGAAAAATCTGACTATCGTCCACTGAAATCTTCTATAATCTAATATTTTTCCACTGGTATACATTGATTGCGTGTGAGATATTAAAAGAATTTATATGTGAACATGTTTTAACATCAATCGTATTTTTTCATAATAATTCATTTGACCAGGGTGGATCTGCTCAAAAAACTTCCACCTTTCGAGTGTATATTCATGCTTTTTCCTTAGTCATGCTACGAAGCAGTTTCGTTTATTTAGACCTATAATTTTATACTAGCTTTGATCTGAAGATATTACAATGCGATAAACTCGCCACATTTGCTGAAAACATAGAGCGTCAGGCGATTGATCAAGACTTACATATGCTAAATCTGGACCAATATGAGTATAGATGATCACGAAATGGTTTTTCCCTACCAACTGTAAGAATAGTTTCGTCTTTCCATTTTGCTAATGAGAAAACGTATCTAATACCAGAACAGGATACATGTTCTATGTATCTCTGCTGTTTTTCAATATTTGGGATTCATACAGGGAATAACCAAATAAAATGCGGCACAATTAATACAGAAAAAATTCTTTTTCTCATTTTTACATTCTCTGTGGGGATACTACGGAGAAGCGTTTTCATTCCTCGGTAGTTTTTTCTTATTATCTGTCCAATAATTATAAAAACGTATGTTTGCTTTCTACAGTGTGATTCCATATGAACACTAGTATTAATTGTATCTCGAAATACACTTGAGAAATAGAAAAAAATCTCAAATGAATTATTTATAAATAAATATATACGATATTTTCATTGTATTCGGCTTTTGTTTGAACGTTCACATTAATTTTGGTAATGTATCGATTCAATAAAATTTATTTAAAAAACAACAAATCATCGTTGCAAAACGAAAAATCACAATAAAAATAGGATAATAGCTGTTCAATGTATAAGTTATTTAATAAAGTTATAACTCGATCAGTACCCTTAAGTGCTTGTTTGACAACAAGGTGTACTATTAAATTGATTTTCGTACGCTGAATTCATTGGTAACACTAGCTGCTTATTTAACAGGCGATTTCTGGCTTGTAGATAGCCAAAACTAAAGTAACTTATAACAAGACCAAGTATAAGCGATATAAAAGCTCCACTCTCATATGTCATGACTAATAACATAATCCAATAAGCAAGAACTACTTGTATTCCATAAATTAATGCCGACCATAGTTGATTAGTTAATAATGACAAATTTCCCAGATGATCATTATTTATACGATGCCGAAGATAAACTAAAGCTCCATTTAATAGACCCATACAAAAAACTCCAACAATCATAAACGCATATTTAACATGATTGTCAACATTCCAACCGTGAAATAAAAATACAATACAGCGATCTTTGCCCGTTGCAAATTGAAAACCATTTTGCATAACTTTACATGTATTCATTATTGATTCCTATGAAAATGTTATCTAAAAAAATGCAAGTATTTAGAAGGGGAAATTTTCGCAAAATATACTCCTTCATGATAAATTTAACAAATTATGAAAACAGCAGAATTTTATGAATGATCAGTAAATTACATTTAAAAATAGGCAAATAAATCGAAGATTTTGTAATGGATGGAGTAATAGATCATAGTTTTATTTGTTGTATTTTTTCTTTTTCTGGAAATACGAATGATACGTATGATATATATACAACATGTTTATAAAAGATACCGAAACAAGGCAGGGAGGGATTTTGATTGAATGGATGGGGCGATGCGGGCAGGGGTATGGGGAGGGGGGGCTAGCGGTTATTTTAAGACACGGAGGAGCGCAGAGTGAAAAATGTCCCCTTTCCCGGTCTCCGGTTTATACTTTATGCCTTTCTCCTTTCCTTCCATTGCTGTTTCGTGTAAACAAATAGCACCTCTGTTTGCACTCTAACAGAAAAAATAGTACGTGAAATCTTAGACAGCTAGTGCTAGTGATCCAAGCGGAGCTGTTTGATTTTACCGACTACAAAACTAAATAGCGTTTGTCAATCTTGTAATGTGACCTTCTAAAATGCAGCAACGAAACACTTTCTAATTGTGGCACGATGTTAATATGGTATAGTCCTTGATTGTCTATTGACATAAGAGTATTTCTCGTAGACTGCCAAGATTTTAACTTTCATATACCAGCAATTCTCACTAGGTACGAAGAAAATTCATCGGTAAGATAGTGATTTAGAAAGCAAATAGATACTCTCAAGAAAGGATACTGAACGTAGAAATGAACGTGTTTGTACAAAAGCAAAAGAAATCGAAGTGTTGGATTTCAAATGTCCCTATGCGAATAAACTAATCAACCGAAAGCATAGATGTTCCAAAAATGACATTAGTAAGACTTCACTTGCCTAAAGCACTGTGCTTTCAGTAATGGAATCATTGAATTTCGATCTTCATTAAATTTTTAAACTTTTGATTGAATATCTTTCTGTTCAATTTCTGCTGTCTATTCATATTATTCTTACGCTAGTTTAATGGGATGTGTGAGAAGTGTTCCAACAATATGAATATGTATTGTTCTCATATACAATCAAAGTAATCTATTTCAAATTTTTACAGTTTAATCTAACTGATTTACGCACCAGAATAAAACACGGGTGTATTTTAGCTAAATAAATCAACAAGAACGATTGATCTGCAGATTCCAACAAGCGAAAGAAGAGAGCTATGTGTGGATTGTCTTAGTGCCTGACAGTATAATAGATAAAGTTATTGGAAAATAAGTCATCCTTTTGAAACCATTGAAGAAAGATTTAACAACGACACTTCACTTTGCAATGATCATGGCATTGATAAATGCTTTAAATAGACGATTTACAGATTTCTAGTTCGAGGTAAAATCTAAACTATTATCTTCTCTCGGTTCAATCGTATGAAGCAAAGACATTGCATCTGTGTCTGATAAAATTATTTGGAATCCTGCTGATTTGTTACGAAATTTTTGCGAAGACAAACAGTGTTCATTCTTTGCTATTGAATACTTGCCCAAGATTATCGATTTTTAAGAAACTTTCTCCTACGTAGCATGAGATAAAATGATATCATGAACTCTAATCATTCTAAGGTCTAAAATAGAAAGATTATTTTACATCATTAGTTTTCATCATCAGTGATTAGCTGCAGAAACACTAGTATGTTTTACTGCCTTTTTGAGTATGTAATAAAAGTAAACTGATGGAATTTTACAATGATTGTATTATTATCAATCAGTAACTGAACCTAAATTTAAAAAAAACGTGGAAAAGTCATCATAGTGATATGCTTAACGCGTACCATATCAATCGAATTCGTCTGAAGTATAATGCAGAAAAAAACCCAAACCAAACTATGAGTTGATTAATGAAGTTGTATCGTTGCAGTTGATGAATAGCATGAAAAAAGAATGTGAACAACTTTGTGTGCCGTTAAATATATTTTATGACATTAGTACAGTAAATAAATTAGGCTATGATGCAAGCCAACCTGAAGCCATAGAAAATATTTTGGTTATGTAAAAAAAGAAATTAACTTATATTCAATGATCATAGAGTTTGTATTGATAATTAGTAGCACCAGTAGAGTATTTCTTCATACTAATATCTGATAGGGAATATGACAAAATGATTTTAATACGCACTCAATCAATCATAATTAAACTGATAGAATCTTCTTATTGTTGCAACGAGAAATTCTTCTAGTTTAAAAACAAAGATCACAATCACCAAAACAACGCAGACAACACTGTATCATGATCATGTCATGACTTACCTATCAATGTAAAAACCTTTAAATTTCAAATTCACTTATTATTCACTGCTCTTTTGACACAATAGCCTTTCTAAGATTTTTATTTTGCTTCAATTTTATGTTGTCTAATGACAGCCATCCTATATGATTCATGAATATTGTTGTCTAGTTAATACTTTAATTGTTGAATTCTTTTTCATTCAAGATTTTTTTACTAGTTCACTGACAATAATATTGCCACTATACTATGATGGTTGACACTATTTAATCATACATGTCAAAATTCATTGATGTATCCAATAAACTATAGGAACTATTTAATTACTTACATGACTTATGAGAAACTTTTAAACTTCGTAAATTAAATCTGAATAGGAATCGACATTTCTAAACTAGTATAATTCACATATAGATATATCTTGATAATGTTTATTTTATCTTAAACTCTCCATTTAAGTTTCAAAAGTACGACTAGTAAATGTTTTGCTTGTAGAGATAACTGACCTGTAGTTGTCGCTTTCAAGTTCCTTTAGAAAATAAAATAGTAGCAAACGATTGTTTTATCTTCTTCTCTATCAAAGATCACTGAAGTTTGTCTTTACATTTTTTTTGTACTTTCAAATCGATCTTTATATGTGACTGCCATTTATGATGGTGATAATGTTTCATTCGACAAACAATACCTGAATAAAAAGATATATCGATCGATTTTCACCAATAAATGTTTTCTTAATATAATTCCATTGATGTGGATTTCTCGTCAACTCGAAATCATGTCCGACAGTATAGAATTGGAGTGATGAACCTTTTTCTAAATGAACGAATGTTGAAAGTTTGAACTATACACAATTCTAAGCTTATAGTATGCATGAATATTAGAAATGTACGATTGCAAAGCCTTTTGGCGTTAGAAGTGATACGTATAATCTTCATGAAATATGACGTAAGCTTGTGAAATAGAGTTACCTCAATACAGATCTAACTAAACCAACATCGATGTCAGATAATTAAAAATATTCTATGTGCTATGAGGTGTAACACAATATGTACATGAATAGAAATTTACCTTTTGAAACATTTTTCACGAACCGAGCTGTACTTGTATTTTACTAAAAGACAGTATGCACTCGCGGTACATACTTTCATATATAAGTTGAAACGAACAAAGAGAAGAAAGAACAACAAACGATAACAATGACTGGCAAAACGAACATGGTAAGAAAATCAAGAGATATGATGCTGACGTAATATTATCTTTAGCATATTACATAGTTGCAGTATGTGCAAATAACTAAGAATGATGAAAGTGTAAATCTATGAAAATGTCAAATTCGATGGAAAATGTTTTCCAAAATGTGTAATTTATCTAATTGTCTAATTTTCTTATCTCAGTACTTTTCTTAGTAACGTGGCTGTATATAACTACGTAGATATGTATTCTCTGCCAACCAATGGATATTCTTACTAATCAACCATTTATAAGTCAATTCATTTTTCTTCAAATAATTCTATATCGATTAGAAATTGTAATGCTACATAAATCGCACTTTATTATAATCATAGTTTTATCAATATTTTCATTTGTGGGTTTATCGTTGTTGCAGTTTTCACTGACATTAGAGCGCTGCTTTTTGTTTACTTCTGTTTTTCTTTGAAATTGCATTTGTCACGAACATCATCAAAGGAGAGCATTAAAAAAACGACATGTATTTAAAGTATGCATTTCTTCTTTATTTTCTTGCTTTCAGAATTCTATTGGCTTCTTTTTTGTATAGTGGGATTTTTTATTAAGATGGTTTAACTGTCTTCGTAAAGATTATTACCTAATCTATCTTCATTGGTGTTATTCTATCGTTATGCCATGAAAAAGTTATTCATGAAGTTCATCTTATTGTAAATCCTATTATCAAATTCTTGTTGTTGTCAAACAATTTGAAACATTCTCATGTCTCTTGATTTATCATCTATTGAATATATTCTACCTTCATTCTTGGTTTTAGTGTATTATGAGCTTTGTAACATGATAAAATTAGAAGAGATTTGATACTTTACGAGTACCCTCTTGCCAAACACGTACATTCGTCGTGTATTTCATAAACAACAGATAAAAACTTGTATCGACGTATGCTCTATAGAATTCTTCAACTAGGATCTAAGATATTGTGACGATCTTAATTCTATCAAACAGTGAAGATCTAAATTTTGGAATTTTAAATCCACTCGCTTCCCTCATGCACATGTCTTTTGATTCTATTTTCAAATTCAATCACTGAACACCTTCAACTCGATATTGAACATAGTATTTGTGAGTTAGAATTTTTCTTTCAACTTCAAACATAATTTCAATTATGGTCAATAGAATGTGTTCATCACTAGCCCTTGATATCAGTGTATAGTTTATATAGGAAGTTGATAACGCGTGCCATTGAATTTTCACTCATTCTCATCGATATGTGAATATTGATATCTATGTGTATTCTATGCTCTAGCATGACATGAAGAGACGATTAACTTACTAATTGAAGACAGCATATATAATAGAAAACCGATAGAGATGCGATGAGTTTTCATCAATTCAAGCCTCAGTGGAACTAACACTAAAGTACGAGTCGGTAATGATGTAAAGATATAAAGAAACAAAGATGAATTTTGCATGAACTATTTTGCTATCTCTTATGGTTGATGAACGTTCGATGTATATATACTTTTTTCTAATGAAACTTTACGAGTGTACTCAATCGGGTTAGAATGCTTTTAAATGCTTCAATGTTTTTTAACAGTCTGAAATTATAAAGATGAAAAGTTCTAGAAAAAACACTGGCCCCAATCATTACGTTCTACTTTCGAGACGAACTAATGTGTCCTTGTTTTCAGAAAAATCAATAATAGTTCGGACGAGAATGACGCATAAAAATTTGACATATCATCATGATAGCAATCGAAATGGTTGGAAATTATAATAATTGATATTTTCAAAGTTCGTATCACTTTCATTGATTTATGATTTGAAGTAAATGTACATGTCGTTTATTATCAATAAGCATGACAGCACTAATAAATGACTGCATATACAAATGCGTTGAAAAGAAAAAGTGGATCATTTTCAACAAGTACAAGCATTATATTCGGGTGAAAAACAGCGCACCCATCACTTAGTTTAAATATCAAATGAAAGTTCACTACAGTAACTACGTCATATGTGACCTATAGAGTTTACATAGAGTTAGATTCTGTAGTAGAACACACTATAGTCATTCAAACAATGAGCTGCACTTTATGAAAAATCATTCTTAGAAAGAAATAATGTTCAATCAACGATGTGGCTTATCGGTTTTCATATCTTTTCTATCCCTGAATAACAGCCAAGTGAAGGCAGAATATTTTATTTATGCATCGACACAGGACAGTAATATCTTTCTTGATAACAGGAAAAAACAAGTGTGATAAGGAATATATTGGAAAATAGTACAAGATCATTTTCCAATGTTATTGAGATCAAAGAACACTCTTTTTCAAAACGAAAGTGTTCTACATAATAAATACACTTTAAGACGGTTACATTCAAAATATTTGTTTAAAATTTTTTCCAAATACAAAACAGGTCAATTGCATATTTAAAGATTCAAAAACAAGCAAGGGATTCGCATCAAAAATCCATAGGCTTGTTTTGAAGTCCACCAGCTGTCGATAACTTCTTAACGCAGGTTGAAAATCCAACTCTATTAGGATTGTTATACACATAAATGTTATCGTTTTTTTATCAGTAGCAGTCGATGATTCTTGTATCCAATATAAAATGCTTTCTATGTAACCGTAGAAGATTTAGAATCAGAAATTTTTAAAATAATTTCTCTGCCATCATTGCCATACAAGACTCGTAATTGATTAAGCGATAATTACACATGATATATCATAAGTGTTCATTCTTGGTATATAGTTCTACCAATCGTTATTACTGCTTACAGTTATTACACAATGGTCATTTTATGATTTTGAAATTTTATCCGAATTATTTTCCTTAAAAAATATCTCTCATTCTTATGGAATTATCCTAACGATATGAATAAAGACTAGATGATGCTCAAACTTCAGTCGAATATGAAATACCACGCGGAGTACTAATGTCCACCTAATGAAAAATCGGATGCGTTATAAGAAACGAGTACTCGATCTACGAGTCTATTATTAATAGCTGTAAGGAGTCAGAAATATTCTTTAGAGACCTACCAATGAAAGACACGGCATGTTCTTCGACAACTTGATCTGACATAGATGTAACATACATAAAAGTCAGTAATTCTAAAATTCATCGCTATGCCAATCATCCCAAGCATATTGACAGATCTGTAGAAGTCATTGATACTTCATCGATTAATTATCTCAATGATTGACTATTTACTACTGGCTGCATTAACAGCTGTTTCACACATAAGAAGATAGAATAGCTCTAGCTTTTTTTTTGTTTTCATTTTAATTATCTCAAATTGAATAGAACGCAAACTACTTTCAAAATCATCATTTCTGGATGCTAGCAGCCGATGAATGGAGCATAGTAGAGAAAATTTTGAAAAACAAAAGACCTAGGTTCGGTCTCGATACTTGAATCTTGGGTTTCAACGATGGTTTTCGGACATTTGGTTTTCGAGATCATCGCATCAAAAAATGACTAATTCTGATGCACACTCAAAATGTAAAGTAAGAATGAAAGAATCAACAATAAGAACTCGATGAATATGCAAAGACATACTTATTTCATCGATGATATCAATGAAAGGAAAGCTTCTGATTATCGTTTAGTTACTGTAACCAAATCGAAGAAGCTTTAAGTAATTGATATACAAATCTGATGAAGAGATTTTAGAGATTAATATCTGGGAAATAAGAATTTTCTTAGTCAAATAAATTTTTTTAGTAAAAAATTTTAAAAAACTCATCCATGTTTCAGAAAACACATCGATTTCACTTCATCGAATTCTAGACCGCTACTCATGATAGGCATAAATATGATGTCATTTTTCGTTCGCTTGTAATTCATACATGAAAGCGTAAGGATACTGTATTCTCGAAAATACAGAAAAGAAATAAAACCGTTAAACTTCTGATACTATCTGAAATAGTTCTCAAGTCAAAACGGTCAATTCAGTATACCTTATGATCAAGATGGTTGGAACGATCTTCTTACGAGGGAAATTTTGGCTTTCCAAGAACGAGTTAGCGAAATTATGATGATCGTTCGTCTCGCATTGGTGCTGGATATCAGTATAGTCAAATACTTCTCATGCTTAAGATGACGCGAAACAAATTGATTAGATAGCGAGTCGATTTGTACTATATTCCCTCCGACTGTCATTTATATCACCAACTAGATTAGCATGAGTCACTACTTAAGTTGGATACATATAACCTTAAGTGTGTTTACACTGTAAGTGAGATATTGCTTGGAATTTATTTTCCATAGTAAATAGTTCGATTGAGATCAAGAGTTGTAAGAAAAAAAAGGTGCATCACATTTTCACTATTGTAGAAAACATTGAGACCTATTATATGTCACTTGCTTTTACGTATGGCTCAAAATTATCGGCGATTAAGTAATCAAATTTTTTGTATTTGTTTTGATTAGCGTACTACTATGCACTAATCATAGTATCCGGTTCGTTCTTGGATCGGTGTATCACACTGATTACTGAAATAGATGAATTTGATTTTGAAGCAGATTTTTCACTTATTCATTCAACTAATTGGCAAAAGATGATCAAATAAACTCACCATGCCCTATCATGACAGATCAAGTTGGTGAATTCATTGAAAGAATTATTTCTTATCTCTCGAGGCTAATACTTCTCTATCATTTAATCTGATAGAGATAGGACGTAGTTTCGGCATCGATTATATTTGTTATTTGATAGGAAATTCTTATTTTTGTTAATATTAAATCAACTAGTTGAAGATAAACTCTTCTGAAATGTTTTTTTCTTCTTGTTTTGCACGAGAGTATTATCATGTGTTAAGAGTAAATAACATAAACGCATGTTAGCAAGAAAAAACATATTAACGTCAGTTGTTTGTATTAGTTTTTTTTTCTTTCTTAACTATAGTTAGTGCTGTGCTTGAAGTATCCCTTCTGGTACGTATCGCAAGACAAGAAAAAAGATTTTTTTTTATATGATGACATATGTCCAACTCATTTCAGTTTCGCTGAAAGATAAATGAAACTATCTTTATAAGCTATACGGTTGTTTCTTTTTTTTCATTCATGTATCTAATGATGAATTATTTTTATGTTGTAGATTTTTGCAGTGCATGTTGGTCTATTGAGCTAGTTTGGACAACCTGAGATATAATCACAAAGAGCGTTAAAGCATGTATAAATATACAACAGATGCAATCAACAAAATAGAATAGACAGACAATTGATAACTTTTCTCTTGCGTTTGTGTAAACATTATTTTGATTTTATTTTCTTATTTTGTGCTAGATGATACTATTTTTCTACGTATTTGTTGTTAATTTAAGTTGAATCATTGTTTAAGTAACAGAAATTTCAACATATGCATTTATTTCACTTGAAACTAAAACATAAACCACAACGTCGGCCAGCACTTGTCAGCACTCAATTTGATGCATCTCTACTATCAAGTGAATTTACAAATGCGTCACCATGTTTACAGCACGCGGAACAATTTCATAGTAATATGTGGTACCCATTACCACTTCTTAAAAAGGTAAGAAAACACTGACGAGAATGAATGTCGTCGTTTTCATAGAGAACTAATTCACTAAGTGTTAAAAGTAGTAGATTTAAGTGAAAAGTATATTTTCAAAGAGAGACAATCATGGAAAATATTAAATTCTAACGAATAGATCATTCGAAAGAAAATCAAAATGACATATAATTTCGAAGTATAATTCTTATCATTGCAATTGTATCCCTTTGGAAAGAAAATAAGAATTAAGTAGCTTGATACTAACCAGACCTAATTTGTTCTTGAATAATGAGTTTTTCGATTGACTTTACCACAATATTGATGATGTCTATACTATCTGGTGTTTAGACAATATCTTTCTTGTTTCTTCCATCAAATGTAGAACGATAGAATAGAAAACAAGGTCTTACATGTGTATTGTGTGTATATTGAACGATCATTTGTTTCAAAGCAAACATAAAAGAACTGAGAAAGGAAAAAAAACGGTACTCAAGAACTCCAGAGTATTGCTCAAGATGAATGAAGACATGACATAATACAAAACTAATTAAATAATGGGAAAAAATATTCTCGTTCGTCATTACGCCGTGTGTCATGCTTGAGATAGTATCATATGAATAGTTGTATGAGTTATTTTCAATCGCGATGTATCTCGGCTCATGGAAATTATTTTCTTGGCAAAAACATCGATCACGTCGAATACCTGTTAATCGAGGTCAAGCGAATGAAAAAATATCATTCAATAAGTATCGTGATCCCTTAAGAAGATATCAATCAACAGATGTGACAAAAAAACATAATATTGACATCGATCAAATATCATGTGGAACACCAAAGGTATGAACATTTTCGTTGTTCAACTCGATAGAAATACAATCTATAGAAAACGCACGAGATAGGATAGATATGTTTGTATATAATATAAAGATATGAAGTTAATATTTATTGCGTCTTCAACCGAGACTAACCAATGCATTATTACACATCATTTCTTCGAAAACAAACTGAATAAAAATAGGATAGTATTATATATTATAATTAAAATATGGAAAGAAAATAAATAACTAGACAGAAACACATAGAATAATTTCTTCAGATTACTAAGTTTCATTCCAACGAAAAACGAAAATTCATAGAGAAAATTAACATCTGAATCACTATTTTATAAACCATGTGCTAAACTTTGCTCGAAAGCACGAGTTAGTCTTACCGAAGTTAAGTGTTACTTTGATTCATAGTAGTTGTGTATACTTTAAAAAGACAGACGGTTGATTGTGCTTTTGAAGTTCTAAATTAATTGTTCGGCTAAAAAAGAATCTAAGAAGAAACTACCTTCAATGATCTCAATTAATCATTTGAATTAGCAAGTTCCGAAGCATTTTTCATTCTGATAGTTGTTTAATGAAAACTATTCTATTGGGGGTACGGGCTTCTTCTTTTTCAATATCAACATCTTCATCTTTTGTTTTGATTATTCAGTGATGGTTTACATTCCCTATATGATTTATAGGTTTGTTTGACGACAGCATTATCGTTAATAAGCTGTCCTAGTATTGATGAGAAAGTACTCTTATTTTTCTGACCATTGCATCTGATTGACATCAGCCCCTCAATGCAAATGTCATATGATCCTAAGTTGAAAAATTAATTTTCATCTGCTTTACAGCGTACACAAACGAAGAAGAGAAACTAGGACGTAAAAATTAATTCGCGAACGATTTAGTTAACTATATCTTAGTGTTTATTAGTTTATTGTTCACGTAATATGAAATAATCGGGAACGAAGTGTCACGAATCTAATAGAATGCAGTCAATCGTCGATTGATATCAACTTCATATAATCATGAAATGTTATAAAAAACAAAATAATTTCTATAACATTTAAAAACCTGTAAAAATAGTAAACATTCGACCTAATGTTGCGATGCCATGACTATAATAGCCAATATCTGCATTAACAACGTTTGATTGTGCATAGTCAATGTTAATATCATCGTTTTCGTTATCGCAAATATTTGTTCATTATTTATTTCATAGTAATACTTACACATTGAGTGCTATTAAATATTCAGAAAAGTTACATTCCAGACTAGAGCAAATTTTGAGTGAAAATTGTGAGTGTCAGACTAGGATCTAATTCTAATATATCGATATAATGATTGTTCTGAGAATAATATTATTGTCGTTTATTACCAATATCACAGAGTTCGTTCTACTGACGAGTCTTTCACTTTCTGGAGTATAAAAGAGGTTCTAGTTGTTATACAAACAAAAAAACTTGGCCATCAACAACTAGACATGATTGATGATGGAAAGTATTCCCGATTCTTATTTATCGTTATATCGCCTACATCTCATATAATAAAACATCTAAGAATTCTTCGTTTATGACAAGATTATCTCTGGTAGGTTCAAGTCTATGTAATCTGAAGTTTTAGTATTTCTTGTCTATTTGTGATATAAGCTGGGAGATAGAGTGCGTACTACGTAAAAATAGAATAGTAATTGGTAATTTTCGTTATGAAAAACGTTCTAGACAAAAATATTCTTTCGTTTCATTAGAGAATTCTTTCTTTCAAATATAGGTAAGTATACCTAATGACTGCCTTCGCTATCCACTTTAATGTAAGTCAATCTTCTGAATTCATCGTTGGCAAAGATATCTTCCATTTTCGCCTACCTCTTTTTTCGCCGATGACTTTTTTCTCCTATTCCAAATTCACCAAAACAATTGTTCTTTGTCTCCAATATTGCCGCCAGCGAAAAATGTTTTCGGTGAAGTCGAAATTGGAGAAATAATTCGTTGACGAAAAACAAACATTTCGGCAAGAACGAACTAATTAATCGGCAAATATTAAAATGAAGTCGAATATTTAGATAATTTGCAATTCATAAAACTAATCAGATTAACCTTTGTACGATTTTTAGCGTCCGAAATACTAATTTTAACTACGTATTTACATATTGATGCTGAATGATAGCTTGACAACAAATTTATTAGCATAGTACATTCTTCGCAAAACAAAAGAGAATTATCTTGAATCAAAGAAACTATACATATTATCTCTTTCTATTAATAATTATATAAATCGTTCGAGTTTATGATAAATATGTCATCTACTCTTCACAGAAAGTAATACTATTTTGCAAGTAGCTATTGTGTTGGCACATGCTACTAAAGTCATTACAGTTAGAGTAGAATTGTTTTCTATTTTTTCATTTACATATTATGACAAAATAGGGTGTCATCAGTTATCCATATCAGATATTTTCATAGTTGATAGTGCCAAAAAATATTTCATCACAGTAGCAAAAATATATACGCATTTCTATCTAAAAAAAACGAGAAACAACAGAGAAGAGCATAGTCGCCGATGAATAAGAATACAAAAAATAACGTATTTCTCACATAGCTAAAGCATCTGAAGAATTTTTTCCTATTCTATAACGATAGTATTTCGAGTTGAGATGATTTCGTAGACAAGCAAATGACAATCACAATTGCCATTGATTGACATATACACGCATATATACGCACATGCACACTACTACATTGATATCATTTTGTTATTTTTTGTCACTCGTCTCTTGTTATTATATGTTCAAGCGACTTTTGACAATATACACATAACATATTGAATAGTAATAATTAAATATCAACAAGATGTTTCATATCTTTCATTGGCAACGTGAACGTAAAAATGATAAGAAAACAACATCTGATCCGTCAGTCAGCGAACAATACAAAAAACAGCATTGTCGACGAAATCGCTCACGGAAATCACGTGAAAGTCAATCTTGTTTCAGCTTACCTCGTCAAAAATTGTTTCGACCACTTTTTAATACTGATAAACATCAGGTAGTTATGTATTATTCTCTCTTAAACTTTTTTCATAATTATTTTTAATTTTGTCACGCGAGAAAGGATGTTGAATAACTAGAAACGCTTGAAATTTCTGATAACTTCTTGAACGATTAAGAAAAAAACGTTAGCCATAAATTGCCTGAGGAACAGAAATGACATGCACTTTTACATATAGCCATGCAAATTGATTGGCATTAGTTACCATTCGTCGTATCAGATTTCGCAAAGGGAAAAAGGTATTTATTGTTGTAGCTCTGCCGATGTAACATACAATATCAGATCATTGTATCGACACTAGTGAACAAGAAAGATCTATTTTTTCTTTGTATATGGATCTTATCAAGAGAATTTTTACAGTTTTAACTTCTTCGTATTGGAAAAAGGTAAGATTAATTAAATGTTACTAGATCTATAAACTTGATCCTCAATGAAACACCATTATCTTTTAAGTTTGCCATATACTAGAAACCGATATTGAATGCTAATTAACTCGAAATAATATTCCTGTTAATCTAATTTCGTTTGATATATATATATATATATATATAAATACATATTGATTGTTTCGTGATTTATGAATCATTCGATATTCTGATAAAATAGCAGAGATTTTCTGCACAATTCAATGATATGTAAATATATGACAAATATTTTACGTTCTACTTTTCTTTCTTCATCAATTGATCACATGTAGTCGAGAGTATTGAAAGAAATTCGTACCACACACTCACAGGTGTACAAATTAAAAACAAGACATCGAAATAAAAAAAAATACCCTTCGTTTCTAATCATGTAAGAAGAAATTTATAAGAACAATATATTCATGACTTTATTAGTGTTCTTCGATCAAAAATTCAAACGATGCGATTATTATGATTTGAATTCATGTGTAAATATCTGTCTTAAAATAACTTATGAATCACTTCGTAATTTATCTAAGTAATGATCTATTGCTTGAATCAGAAACTGTTGACATGTGATGACATATTTACGTAATTTTAACATTTGTATTGCTTTGGTCACTATCAATACCTTGCTAGCAGTTCTATGATGATCGACTATTGATGAATGACTTCAATAATCTCGTTAGAGAACATTCTTTTCTTTCTCAGTATCATTTTCATCGTAAACTTGAGTAGAGAATCAATCAATAATATACTTTTTTAGTAGTATAGTAGACATTTTCTCAACGATGAGATGATTGATTAGATTAGTTATCGATCAAATAATTTCATAAGAAAAACAGAACGGTCTTGTTAATCAAATTATACAAATATTCTATTTAAAATAAACATTCTTCTATTATTCTATCTAGAGAAGTACATTATTAAAGAAGCATTGTTTTAGTACTACTACTTAATTTAATTATTGTATTCTTGCATAATTCGTAGGATTAATAAAAAAAGATTTCTCAATGTCGCACTATTTACAATCAATGTTTATGTTTCCTTCTGAGAAAACTCTCCGATATTTTGACACCTCATTTATTTGGACGACAATTTCATGCACAGAAAGTAAAATGAATGAAACAAGTTAAGATGAATATGTGTTCGATATGACTGAACACACTGTGCCGAAAAGAAGCAAATTATTAGTTTGTTAGATTAAAAAACAATACATTCGAAATCTAAGAAACCTCACTCCATAGCATAGATAGATGATTGCTGCGCTTAGATTTGTAAAAATTAGGAAAACGATGACAGAATTTGAATGATTATTTTTCTATTTTTAGTCATGCTTGCCTGAATACACTTGATAGGTACAGTGTAGTTTTCAGAATTCTTCGATTTGTTCGAGCTGTTTTATTCAAAATTGATTCGTTTCTCATGACCTAGAATGAATGACAATGATTGTCAGCTGATCGAAATTGTATATTGGTGTCCAGAGACTTGGTATGGATATTAGTAGAAAGTATCAAGAGATTTACTCGCAAATAGAATTCGAATAAGTTCAAGTCACAAGAAAAACAATAGTAGTAAAGCAAACAGAGGGCGACGAGCTACAAGGCAAACAAAATAGACGATATCAGTATAAGAAGAAAAAACGTTAATCATACTCCACATACAGGAATTAATAGCATAAATGTTTTTCGAACCATTCATGAACGCTAGAAAATACCTATACTTGTCAATTGATATATTTTGCAGAAGTAAAATAAGATTAAATAAAAGTAACCTATTTAAGTTCCTTTTCAAGTGGCAGTGCTAATAATGTGTTTTTCTTTTGTCGATTTTCATTACTTCAAATTTTCAACGGTACATCACAAGGCAAGAGTCTCTCTACTACATGATAAATCATATCTACATTGATACATTTACTCAATGCCAAACGACCAGTATATGTTTGAACAAGCAAATCATGTCAAGTCTAGCACATTATTAACCGTAATATTGAGAATATTCGAGAGATGCAAGAGTTTTTAAAAAGAAATATGTATCATTTTTACTGGGACGTTCTTTATTTTAGTTATATTAGGATATGATAAAGTTTTTTCCGATATTAATAAATCTTGCTGATCGGCTATCATGATGATTGTCAATGGCAGCATCAGAATAAAATTAGAAGATTCAAATGCTGAAAATATAATTTTTCACTAACCCCTGCATCGAATTTTAACAATATACTGAATGTGTACTGATTTCGCGTATTAGATATAGTTAAATACTTAAGTTTGTCTTTCGAAAGCGAAGGACAGCAAAGTAATTGTATGTGTTGATACTTCTTTTCTGTTACAACTATTCTCTGAATTCACCAAACAATGTACGGTGAAGCAGAGATCCGCGAGTCAATCAAAAAAGCGACTCGTCACCGCCTCGCCTCGCTTTGCCTCACCTTGCCTAGAGTTTATAATAAAATAGTTATTTTTAGGTAGATTTTCAACCACACATAATAATCACTATCTTTTTATTTTATACAATCGAAATAAAGAACATTTTATACATTTAAATAAGTTAAAAGAACAAACATATTAATGATAATCAAATAAATAAAGATCGTTCATTTTTTACTGAGCGTATGAACAATACTCTGAGAACTGCGTCAGTGCAATAGTTGGACTAGACTGAATAATTAAATCAACGTGTATCCAGAGTGTGCTAAAGGTCATCTAGCAAAAAGAAAACTGCATAGGTGCACAGGATTATAATCAAATGAACTAGTTTTTTTTCTAATGGTAGAGATATACTTCAAAGTTTTTATTCATCAGCAAAAGGTTTAATAACATCAATTAGACGTATTATCACTAATTTAAAAGATAAAAATTCACATTTATATGCGAAAGATAAACTATAAAGTTGGGGTTTCTATAATCGGATGCGAATTCCCCCGTTCTTAGATTTTCAACATTATGTAATACTTTATTTGAATCCTTGAGCTTTCTCTATTTTAACTAACTTCGCAAAATCCTCTCAAATCTGTTTGCACTGAAAAGATCTGAAAACACCAGTGACTTTAGTTGAAGTTTGATAAAGTACTCCTTTGGACAGGGAAAAAATTAGCAACGCTATTCGAGAACTTACTGAAGAATCATATTTTTAGAGATCTTATTTGCTGATCATTTTGGTTAACAGATGTTCTATGTTCATCAAGAAAAGGTGTTCCCTGAGTCAAAATACTGGAGAACGGCAAATAGTGCTAGTCAAGCATACGATATTTTCTAGTACTATGACTCAGATACCGTTAGTTCTTGATAAAAATAGAACAATTTTTCAACCAAAATGATCAGTATAACAATCTCTAAAAATTGGAATTTGCGAATAAACTTTGGGATACATTTCTATTTTTTGTGGTTGCCGACTAATAGAAGTGTGTTGGAAAAGGTCAAACTCCGTGTTCAAGTAGAGGATGCTAGCTTTAAAGTATGTTAATAAGCTGCTACCACTTGAATAGAAGCTTGGAAGTATCCTCTACCGTCACGAAAAATATCAGATAATTTGTTCATCACTCTGTAGAGATATACAGTTTTCTTTTTTAAGCTGATTGTTGAGACACCCTGCACGCTAATTTATCGTCTCGATTTGATAAACTTCACTACAAATGGAAACGCTTAGTAAGAGTTGCATAAAATCGAAAGATATCCTTAAAGATTTTCCATTTATTCATCAAAAAATTAACATTCTAAGTGTAGGCGAGTCGACTCAGCGATTTGCAAAGTCAACTCGTGCTCGCCGCGGTGCAGAAAATGCCGACTCGCCTCGCTCGTGGCGGTGCGAGGCGAGGCGAGTAAACTCGGCGATTTTCGGATCTCTGCGGTGAAGTATGGCGATAATAATTCTATTCTCTTCCGAAATGTTATCATTATTGATTTTTTTCAAATAGGCTGACGTATGGTACATGGATAGGCATATTGAGTAGCGTTTAGTCATATGTCAGTTTCAGTATGTATTTAGTGAATGACAGACTAAAAAATATTCAAGATCAATAAATGAAACGTCGATATTCTATAACATTTTATTAACGAAAACAGCTATCCGTCATTTTGAAAAAAATTAAAAAATCATTGTACACGATTATTCAGTGTAACAGCTTCATAGAATGCTATCTTTCGTTGACGTACAATACTTGTTCGAGTGGAAAATTCTCTTATTCTCGAGCGCTACCTTCTACATAAGATAATATTCACAATATGCTTCCTCTTATTTTATACAATTCTAGTTTGCATTCAATTTAATTTTTCTTATTACTACATAGATCATTAGTCTTTAGAAATTTCGAAAAAGAAATTTTGTGCATTTAACTAGATGAATATTATTTATGCTTTTTTCGATGAAATTTCGAGAGAAAAACTATTCAAAAAACTTCCTGTGATTATTCAACCCTTGTGTCAATGACCTTTCGAATAAACAATCTAACTTTCTGTTTCCCATGAAAGAATATATGCATCGATACATATATATGCATACATATCTATATCTATTTATATATCTATACATGCATAAGATTTTTCTATATCGATTTCTTGCGATTGTATTCAAAATGACAATTGCAGATGCATAAAACAAGGAAAATCACTTCATATATTATCACTGTTCACCTGTTTGAATCGTTAATATTATTGAGAAGTATTATTAGACTTCGCTATTTTGATTGGAAAATAGAAAAGGCATAAGTAACAAAATGTATATCTCTATATTTCTTATATTATTGCCATCGTATCTTTCCACAAAACATTGTTTCCTTGTATATATTTCTCTTGCAACGCTTTTTTGTCACCGCATCATCAGAATAATCATTAACCGTATTATAACAGCGTTTCTTCTTCATACGGTAACAATGCCAACGTATGAGGTCGAGTTACTCTATGTCTTAAAAAACGAATGAAATAATGGTTATCATCGCCTATAGAAATGATTATCGCACGATTAAATTTCAAACGAACTTCACTAGGAAATTTCATTCTAACAAAGTTCACCAATAATACTCGTTTCTCATCTTCAGAAGCACATTCTTATCAAACAACGAAACTAAATTCACTTGATATTGCAAATATTGATAGTGAAAATAGTGAAGAAGCTCATGAACGTACCAAGGTAGAGAAAACTATTTACTCATTTTATTTGATTTTAGTTTGTCTTCTAGCGATGCGATTTATCCCTAGTGAAATATAACATGCTGGGTTCTTGTCTTTTGTTTTAATTTTCAAGTTATCATCGTCAATCACTGATGATTAGAGAGATAGAAAAGAATTTTTATATAACATTATTCACGTACTTTTGAATATGTTGGATAAATTTTTTCTTGAAATAAACTTTGTTCCCTAGCAGAAACGTATAAATAAATGATGATTACGTTATACATTTTGGTACGAAAAAGCAATTAGTTGAATGTCACCATTTATATAACTGTATAGATACTCTTCTATAATCATATATTTACGTTGATTTACGTGACTTTCTTTTTATTACAAATAGTGATCGTTTTCTTCTGTCATACGATCGTTAATGGTTCGGAACATGTAAATGCAAGAAAATAGAAGAAGAGCCGTTCATATTCATTTAAGATTCGACAAGAGAAAAAAATCTCTCTTCTATTTTGTTGCTTTATTGTCAGTCGCTTGCCTAGTCATATAGAAATAAAAAATAATGCATTTTGTTTTTAATCCAAGCGAGAAAAATATACAACCACGTCAATCCAGTGCCGTTTACTCCCTAACAAATCGTTTTTCTTTATCCGCATATTCTAATCTTGGATATAGATCTACATCTGATTTAACTATTGATGTAACAGCTAATAATAATTCAAATGAACAACGATATTCATCTGAAAATAATCGATTTGTGACGATAGAATGCATAGAATTTTTTAAATTCTCTATTGTTTTTTCTTTTGTTAATTTAGTTTAAACTTACTGATCGATCATCACATGCATCACAAGTTCGTCCGGGTCTTACGAAATATGAACGTATGCAAGCACCTATTTTGTCATTTGATGAAGAAGGAGACATTCCATTACCTGACAAGAAAAGGAAACGTATGAAAGCAGTTTTTGTTTTGAATCTGATCGAATGTCAGAGATATTTCATTTAGGTTTTTTATCCGGTGATGCACAGATTATTGATCCACAAAATCAATCGACGATTATAAAACCAGATCCCGGCAGCATATCAATTGAAAGAACACGAAAAGATAAATTTCGACATGCTCTACGAACCGTTTCAAAAATAGCTTTCAGTCAATTAGGATTAGGTATGTTGAATGATTAAAACAAAAGTAATCCAACTATTATGCAAAACACGAATAAAACGATTTTTCTATAGGAGACAATGCATAATTTAAACGATTATTGATTTTAGCTAAACATAACGAATCTATTAGATAGGATTCAGTCTATTTTGTATCTCTTCGGCTTCTTCCTAACTTCAATTGTAACATGAACGTGTCGTAGAAATTTGCCAGCATATAGTTTTCTCTCGGAAGTGTCGTTACTCACTTACTTTCTTTTTATTTACAATTGAGAACTTTAAGAGTATTATAATATTAAAGCGAATAGAATTCGAATGATTTTGTATAAATAACTGTTGTATTCTGATATAATATTAATATTATTGTACAGAGTCTTATGTCCGTACTAAGACGCTCATTAGACCGTAATTATTGTTAATCGACAAGTAGAGAACAGTAATCGTTTGTACAAACGAATCAAGAAAATATATTCTCCAGAAATAACAAAGAAAAAAATCTTCATATGTCTTAGAATACTACGTAGCATTGTAACTTTCTGACATCTCCGAAGTGATCGATGATAAAAGCATTATGTGGAAACAGAACAAGCGATATTTTTTCCTGTATTATCTCTCGAATAGTCTTGTCTATGTGTATAGGTCATTGTCAATGACATCCGTAGTTTATCTAGATGAAATCCAAATTTCTATCCGTACCTAAAATGCAAATTTATCACAAGAGATAGATCAAAATGAAGATATAAGGCAACGAAAGTCTGATAAGTCAATCCGAATTTTCATTTCAACTATTTGATTTTGCATATTCATTCGATTGCTAGTTGCTTATAATATAGAGCAGAATATTATCTTAATCTGACTGTGTTATTCGATAATTTTCTTGACAATATTATTGATGTTATCTATTTGAAAAGAAAGAAACCAAACAATTTTTGACTTCACAGAGCACTTTTCATCTTAATGCCCAATGGGAAATATTATGTACTGGAAAGATTGGTTAACGGAATCCTTTTATTACTAACATGTGGAACTCAAATTGTTCCTAGCAATTAGAATGTGTAACAGCTATGAAACTACTAGTTACTACAATCCATAATCATTAGTAGGGGGAGTAATGATGAAATTCATCTTAAATTTACACATATTACTGCTCTTCAATCAGTATAGATTGATTCTACACAATTTTGAACATATGTTCTATTATATATTTCGCTTCGAAGGTATGAAAGTAAACAGATTACCACTTAAACAATAGTGAGGTTATCTGCTTTACAGAAGTAACAATACGTTAGCAGCATTATATGTGCTGTAAGTCGAATACTAGTAATCACATGCCTATTACCAGTAGATCGAGAACTTTCTGATCTTAAGTGTCGTCATATTTTCAAGGTGATACTTTCCATCATGTCAAGAAGACGGTTGTGTCTTCGAACAACTTTCGAACAACTCATAAAATTTTAATGTGTTTGAAAAAAAAACGAGATGGTTGCCAGGCTAAATTTTTATGATGAATCTTTTCAATTAAACATCTTTGTCAACATGATTATTCTAAAAAGAAAATTGACAGTTTCATCGAACAAATGGTTATCAATCGAAGACCTCTTCGATGTGGAAAAATGTCATTTAGAGGAAAGGAAAACATCCTATCTTGTTATATTTATACCACTCATTTGACCGGAGGAGAGGCCATCTGTCGAATATATTTCTGAATTCGTCCTGACAAAAGTACCAGCTGACTCAATCAGATATCTTAAACCTTGAACATACAATCTGGTCCCGTTCGGCTACGAATATCTGCGTTAGAATTAACTATGAATGGATATAATCGTATCTATTTTGATGATGGCAACAGCTACAGATCGAAAGACAAAAGCTAAGGTTATCATTTGTTTTCAATATAGTATATTAGACAAAATCATTTTTAAGATCAATTATTTTAGAGAAGATGCGAGCGAACCATGTGTGATGTTTCGAAAAGGTTTTAATAAGAAATCATTCAATTAACTATAAATAAATAGTTGAAATCCTCTAAAATGTTTGACAAGAGAGATAATTCAATAAATAATACTCTAGATTATAGCTCTGTCCAGTATATGCCGAAATCAACACTCAGCTGAAATAAAATACAATTCAGCATGTTACAAAAACAGTAGACTTCCGAGTAACATAATATCAAGGGATCGTCGTTCGGCTGTAACCTTTCGAAAAGTGCTGAACAGTGCTAACTGCTTCTTATTACTACTATCGCACTTGATTACAATTATGAATGTTGAGAGTTTACACAATATGACTCAACGTCACTCAAAGGTCTATGTTTCTGTCCATGATGTGTAGATTTCTTTGTTATTTACCTTTGTAATGAGCAGATATACGATTATGTATTCTACGCCCTCTAGATAATATGTGGCACAAGAATAAATAAAGTCTCTCGATAGTTATTTTCCACTCAACTGAACCCTGCGTGGTAATTTCAAGAATTTCATGAAAAATACACAAATTATCGAAATCATCATGTTAAGATATTCTATACTCATCATAAAAGTGTCATGATGTTACCATATTCTATTATGAATCCGACTGTATAATTGGTTCGTTATTGACGAAAAACTACAAATCTTTAACTATGTCATATTCAATCACAAATAGTCATAATCGTCAAGTCGAGTAGATTACAAGTGTGTTGTCGACACCAAAAAAAAACGATTTATTCTACACATTGATGTGTGTATTACATATATAACGTGTATATATCATATCATACAATGATAAATACAACTCTGATGCTCTAAGGTAGAGATTTTCAACGAATTTTATAGTTTGTAGAAGTCTTACAATCTATAATATGTTCTATTTTTCTTTCTCCGTTCGTTCTTTTTCATCTTTTGTCAATTGTTGTTTAACAAACATGATATTCTCGTAGTGTTGCAACGGTCATAAAAGACCATAAAAGCGACAAAAAAGTAATACATGCATCTACATATATATATATGAAAACATGAATGTTATTTTTCAGGTTGTCTAGTTGTTGGCTATGTTATTCTTGGTGGACTAATATTTGATGCCATTGAATCACGTTATGAATTAGAACGCTTAGAAGAAAAAGAACGCAATCGTCAACATTTTGTTGATCAATTATATAGCCATGCATTTAGAGAATTTAATCGTGTATTAAATCAAACATTTGAATTGAAATATGCTTTATGGCGTGGTGGTATATCACGAAATGATGAACATAATAATGGTTGGCAAATAGATGTCGAAAAAGATTTATGGAAACATTACATCGACTATGAATTATTACAATATTTTGGTGCTGAAGAAAAAAGTCAATATGGTAATGATCCTCAACAGGAAGAACAAAATACGGTACAAGTATGGACTTTTTCAAGTGCTATGCTCTATTCTGCAACCGTTATTACAACAATTGGATATGGAAACATAACACCGAAAACTACGGAAGGCAAAATTGCAACAATGGTAAAATTAATTCATGCTTTTCTGTAAAAGTATAATGATCAATAATTAAGCATATAACATGCTCGCTTCTTATAGTGCTTCAATGTTGCGTAAAGATTTTTAATATTTTCTGAGATCAATTGTACACTATTATTAGAGCGATTTTATAGTTGCAACAACAGATTTAAATTATTGACAAATGTTATTTTCATAAGTAGGAAAATTAGACAAAAAACTGAAGAAGAATAGAAGAGTTATCGAAATTAAAACGAACATAATTCTATTAAAACGAAAGAAAACAAATAGTCCTACGTTTGGGATCAATTCTTTTGCTTGTCATATCAAGCATGTGTGTCGTTCTAGTTTTGATTTTAATTTGAAAATATGACTAAGTGTAAGCTGCAGTTTATTGTTCAAGTATAGATTTCAATTGTTAATCAATTATTTTGTTTCTTTTAACTATATTTCCATGCTGTCTAGACAAAATCAACGTCACTGACTATCAAGTTTCTTAAATGCAAAAAACTTGCTCGAGTCATACTCTTTTTTTTCTTGAAACTTAAATACTAGTTCAAATTAAATCGAACTTTATTTCTATTCCGTAGAAAACGACTATCACAAATTTCGGCTTTAAGAATTTACTGACAAAGATAAGTCATCTAACATAGTTTTCATGGAAGAACTCCTAAAAGAAAAAACAAACTAACTTTGAGTTCACTTGTTTACGCGGTAGATTCTCGAAAACGTGACGTATTTAAGATTTAATACTTTCCAAGAAAGTCTCCTAAATAGTCGATGAACCATTTTGAGATCGAAAACCTCATCGATTGCGTAAGTTGGAATAAGATATAAGTATTCTGACAAAAATTTGTACCATTCGCTTATTCCTACGAATATACGAGATTTTTTTAATGAATGTCACGACAACGCAGTAGTGCAATTGTCGTATTCGGAACATCACATTATGTACAACAAATACTAATCTTAATCGAAATAATTTTTTGTAAATGAATATTAATCTCTTATGATTCACGTCAATCTTTGAATAAGAACTTAGACTTGAAAGATTTCTACGAGTGATTTAAGAGATTCAGTATATTATTGACTTGATTCTACCACAGGCGAAACGGAAATAATTGAATTTTTCACAACAGAACATTGCAATTTTCAAATTCTGATTCTATGTGAATATTGAATTGAAAGTCAAACATCAATTATTTGTATCGATACTGCTATACTCTATTATCACTGTATCAATGCTCTTCAAACACCCTGAATTATCTGAAAATATGGACTGTCCATGTTTGTCTATATAATTTATGCACTTCCACTACACAATCATATTACTACAATAGTATAAATAATTTTCACGTTAGCTCAGTATCGATATGAATCCTAATAGTTAGAGAGCTTTTGTCAGAGCAGGATCTGATATCAAAAACAAATCTAAAATAAAATAAATAATTTTCTTTCTCTCTTGTGGAACAGCAACGTCGTATCGAAATAGTTCTATTGATACTTTAGTTAACGTAATCCATCTAGTAATTACCTAATTTCTGTGTCTAGTTCATGCTGAATAAAGAGGTCAACTTAGGGAAGATTCAAAATAATATCTATTGATTTTCTTGTTTCAACTACTTTAGATTTACGCAATGTTTGGTATTCCTTTGATGTTCATGTGCTTAACGTATACGGGCGACTTACTCGCTGATGCTTTTATTTCTGGTTATTCAAAAATGATTAATGTTGTTTATCGACGATTATGTTATGGACGATTAAAAAATTGTATATCTGTCAAAGGACGACAAAGTCTAGAACAACCTGATGTACGAAAAAACGTTTGTCATTTTTGTTTAATAAAAACTTGTTAACATTGTCTTTTCTTCAGTCTGAACGTGAAGAACCTCGACACGTACCGATTGTAGCAACATTAGGTGTTCTTGCACTTTACATTGCAATGGGTGCGTTCTTGTTTGCACAATGGGAAAGTTGGCATGTACTCGATGGAGCCTACTTTTGTTTTATAACGTTTACCACGATCGGTTTCGGAGATCTTGTACCGGGTAAAGGCACAGTAACAGAATCGAAAGCAGGTAAAGCAGCAATATGTGCCTTATTTCTTCTATTCGGTATGATCGTTATGGCGATGTCATTCAAATTGATGCAAGATGAAATCATATCGAAATTTCGTAAACTTGCTAGACATTTTGGTTTCGGAAAACGTACTAACAATGATCCGACTTCACACAATCTAGGTTAATTTACTTTTTTCGGTAGTTGCTTGTTGTTTGCTTGTCTGTGATTTCATATGCATGTTTTAGTTGTGCTCTCGTCTTTTATATTTATTTTTGTTCGATATTAAAAACTAAAAATCTTTAAAGCATCATTAATATTTCTTTTTCATTATGTTTTTCTTTTCTTTTCTTTTGTTGATAAGAGTATTGCAAAATTTAGAATTAGACATTAATGTATATACTGTGTTTGTTTTTTATTTGAATTCATTTGACATTTAATAATATGATTCTTTGAAATAGATGACAGTAAAAGATCATACTGGTATGATAAAAATGACTAATTGTTGATGGTAAGACAGCTAAAACGTTTTTCGTATATCGATTTTTGAAAAAAAATATGCATGAAGAAAAAAAAAGAGAACTTGTTCATCATCATGGTAGATACTGTTTAATATGTGTGTGATTTCCACTCTCAAAATTGTAAAAGAAGTGTTAGTGTGGAAAAATAAAATACGATAGAATTAAAATACTTTGATGTCGTGCATGAAATAATTCTCTTCTTGAATTTCATAAGTAGAGTTATGTTTGTAGAATGACGGCGTGACGACGGATTGATATAGTTTGTAGTTCATAAAATAAACTTTACATGTCAGAAGTCTTTTAGAGAATTATGGTCAATGTACAGTGAAATGATGACTTATCGATATTAAAATCAAATACTTTTCAAAATCAATCTATATCTGAACAGAAAAGCTAGAATTTTTCAGAACTCTAGTCTCTTTCTTGAAAAGAATTAATTTTCTTGAACCATAAGAATTAATTAAAACAACAACATTAGTTCGATGTCAAAAATTTGTGAATGTCAAAAAGTCGTTCATCTCAATCACGAATTTGTTAAATTCAGTTGTAGTAATCACAATTCTTATTGAAGATAAGTCATACGTTTAAACTCAATCATGTAATCTCGATGTCGATCAATAATTATGTCAAATTCCAATATCATTTATAATTCTTCCGAAAAAAGTTCATAATTGATTTATTGTATTCGCATTTATACCAAAATAAAACAGCAGTGATACATACATATAGATTTACATTGGTGAGTTTGCGAAAAATCATCTAGGAACAAGAAAAATATAAAATAACAATTAAATCCATAATGAAATACGATGTGTTCATTATTGTTCTTGTTCCTTGTAACCAATAAAACAAAGTAAAACTACATTTTTTGATGATCGTAAATTTTTTTCATAATTTTTGATGGATCATATTATGTATATAGATCGACTTAACTTCTGATTAGTTGGACTCAAATTCATAGTACGTTGATTGAAAAACGACAGTGTTCATCACTTACAAACAATTTCATATTTGACTTCGCTACGACGGTCATAAGCTAAAATTCAATCTAATTATTGCTTTTTTTTAAAATTAAATGAGATCTATCACATGAGATGGATTTCGAAGGTGTCATTTTACAAGAACGAATAAAAAAGAAGAAACCAATATTTGCCAAGCTCTTATATTATGTCGTTAGATGCAACGAGAGAAGGAAACTTGCCATGTAATTACAGTATCGTATAACATTAAACGAGATCCATTATATTGAATTGTAAGGGATTTACTAGCAACCGAGAATGAAATGCAACCATCGACTATGGATGTTAATCATCGGATAGATGATTATGATAATGCCCGATTCAAACTACCGAGAGAGTTTATTGCTTTACTTCGCAACGGGCTTCCTTTTAATATTTATTCTTACACGAATGCAAAATAATTGTGAACCTAATACTTATAAGTAGATTACAGTCAGAAAAATGATTATCACTAGTAGGGTTTGATTCATGAATGATTCTCTACAGATGGTAACGTATAGCAACGAATACACTATTTCGCTATGAACATGTTCGAATCAACGTTTATAGCACGATGGTTGAACTGAATCATGTTAGAATTATTTCAATCTATTTTTAATCGATTTATGCATCGTTCATTAGATTACATTGAATGAAGATCATTTTACTGAAATTTGTATTGACTGCTATTCCTGGTAAAATAGAAAAGATCTATGAACAGTTGTTCTACTCTGAAATTTTGCTAATGAATGAATTCCATAATTTATAAATAATCTTTGATTCATTATATGAAACATGTTCGATCAAGTATAGTTAGATGTTTACTATCTCGACAAAAAATATTTGTGTAGTTATCTTAAAACTTTCAAGTTAAAAAAATTTCATTTGACGTTTTCAGAAGTCTATAGTTCTGAATGAAAAATTCGAAAAAGTTGTTCACTTGTTGCCTTCTCAGGACAAAAACTCGATTTTCGTTAAAAATCTTTGAAAAACGTTTTGAAGTTCTAAAAATTATTCCCAATTGCTAATATCTCATAAAAAATTTTCATAATGAGATTGTCATTTGCTAAGAAATTTTCGGGATATTTGAATCTGTACTCGTTGAATCTTTTACTTAAAAAGTTTCAATCGAAACAGAGAGACGTCTTTTATGTCTCATTGCTTGATAGGCTCTATCAAATGAAGAGAAAAATCAAGCCTTTAGAATGAAGAATCTCAGACTCTCGAAAACATCATGATGTATGATTGATGATTTTATTGTGACTCTTTCATAATAGCCATAAAATATGCGAAAAATTTCATACAATTCGAATATTTATGCCTAAAGATCATTTTTGAACGTGTGCGTAAATTCTGAACTATATTAAAGGAGGTATGAATAAATCAAAACAGAAATAAACATATCCAGTACTTATGCTCCTCCTAAGTACCCATATGTAGGATCAATGCTATCATAACCAGATAGGAAAATGGCATCTTAATCAGACTATATAATACATATATATAATAAACAACTCCGACTTCTAATGAATGATTACAATCATAGCCTAATGCCTGATGTTCGACAAATGACATGTTTTCACTATTCAACATTTGTTATAATCTATTTGCAGATTTTTTCTCTTCTTCTTGTATTTGTACTGTTTCATCATACATCTCACAAATCTCGCAGCAAACTCATTGCTATGAATAACTAATGTGATTGCCTGTAAGAGTACATCATAGTACAGGAAATCGTAGATTTCTCTTTTTTACCTTTGATCTTTATTACCATACTATACAAATAAAAAATATTGTTATGATTTGAACGTAAATTTTTTTAGTGATTTCTTCAGCTTTTCATTTGTTTCTTCAGTTAAAAATAAGAATCTAAATAACTTTGCAATGATCTGCAACATAACATCTTTTCATTTCAAGTGAAAAAGAAGAATATATTGAATGAAGCCTATCAAAATATGTTGAGTTGCTAAATGAGCTTTACTTAGTGTTTCCCTATGGAGTTTATTCTGAAAACGTCAGAATACTTACATAGAAAATTTCACTATACTATGTTTCTATTAATATTAGGACATATCGTTAAAAGTCTCTTGGGATTTGAATCTATGTGCTCAAAAATCGATATGCCATGTCAGAAAGTTGATTCAAAATATAAATCTTACAAGCTTAAGATTGAAAAATCACCCTAACATCTTCCTTTGAGTGCATCTAAAAGTAAGTTGCTTTTTGATAATATTACATAAGACTACAGGTAATTTATCATTCATTGCAAACAACTAATACGTGTATTCTCAAAGATAATTCGACATTAAATATTTGAGCATCTGATCACCAAGTATGAAACAGTATTGAGTGATATGTCTGCGTTTTTAACAAACTATTCATCTGACATTTACTTGAAATCGATTTAAAACTTTAATTATGTCAGAGGACGCTAGAAGTCGGAACAATGGATATTGACAATTGGAGTTTTTTTTTATTCATCATCACATCACATCATTCATTTTATTTATCCAACGGTGATCCTTTTTAACCTATCAAAAATTTGTTCACATACAGCGAGTTCTTTGTTCGATCAGTTTTCGATTTATGTCTTGTTCTAATTTTAATTCGAGACAAATGATATTTTTATCACTTATATGTAAATAGTCGAATGTTTACTGCTCACTCAATAGATGAAGTGTCTAATCATTTCATATACGTGATTAAATGTTCATTGCATTTGACTTCGATTATTACATTTACATTGTTTTTATTGTTAGCTGTCCGAATCGACGTCGGTTACTTGAGGGTAATCATGTACGGGGCCGCTCACTATTTTTCTTTTATGCATATGCTTGCGCGTATGTTTGCATACTCCAATCGTCTGATTTTATATTTTTCCGAGTCTACCACGTGTATATACAAGTTTAACTTGACCTTTAATATAAATGTATTGAGCATGAACTCGTATGATAGAAACAAGGAACGTTTTCTTCTGTTTCTCTTCTTCGAAAATGGCTCGAAGACAACAGAAAAGTCATCGATGCTTCTATCTTCTCACATTTAATTGGATACATATGGAATGGAATATATAAGAAAAGAAAGACTTTCTTCTCACCCTCGCTCTGATTTTTTTCATCTCAATATCTCCTTTCTATCAAATGAATTTTAAAAGAAGAAGAGACAGCGTTTGTTGCCTTGTCTCACTTTCTAGATATGTGAAACGATAGATACCTACAGACATAAACGACACTGGGTTATGCATCAACAGCAGTTGTCAAAGCGATTTACGTGAAAATGATATTTTCATACAATGGTTGCATGACGTCAACAGTGATATAATACAAATGTGGAAAAAAGTGAGACAGACAAGATGCTAAAACGTGCTTGCAATTCTTCTATTCAGATCAGACAGACAATTTAAGATGTAATAGAAAAAGAAATTAGTCGACTGTCTACGACGACGGTCGTTCTTTTTCTTTTTTTCTTCCTCTTTCTTTTCATTATTTCTCTCGCTCAATGAATGTCAAAGACGACGAAAAGAATAGTGTGTGGACGGAGGTCGAGAAGAAAACAGCATGATGATTTATAATTTACCATTGACCGTAGAGCCATTCAACACTCATCATTATCATTGGCCTTGACACTGAAACTGTCAATGTTCAACATATTAATAAAATAGTTCGTAGAAATAGGTAGTAGTTGTCTTGTTTTTAAAAATCATCTCAAATTTCTTTCATGACACAAAAATAAATAGAAAAGAAAAAAGCCTTCTCTCTCTTTCTTCTCTCGTCATATGATTCGTCTCTTTTATTTGAACTAGAAATTTACCTGTGCCGTAAGAATATGAATTGTCATTTTTGTTGAGTTCTTTTCGCATGTAAGCATAATCATTTAGTTACTAGTAAGAAATCAATAGAGCATCATCGATGATTTGCTTCTCGATCTATGATTATTGGAATGGATCCCAATTTCCAAATTCTTACTATTATTATTGACCAAATCTTTTACAATCAAACAGTGAACGAACGTTAATGATGGCATAGCGAACAGTTCGCCATGTCGTTTAGTTCAAGAATTGTTCCCATTGTCCTACATAGAAATAAAGTTCTATTAAATTTTCATTATGTTTCTATTTCATTCTATTCAATGGAGTTGTAACATATGCGTAGTACTACGAAGATCAGTTATCGATCCTTGAGCATACATAATCATCTATTCATTTGTTTTCTTTATATACATATATACATATATATATTCAGATAATGATGTACAACAACACAACAATGATTTAGATTGAATATATATATGTATTCATATTATCATTATGTCAACAGTTCAACAAAATCAATTGACTATTCTATCTCCAATACTTTTATCACCATCGTCTACAACAATTACAAATCATATTTCATTATTTGACAATAGTGATCAAGGTTCAGTGGATTCAGATTATACATCATTAGGTAGTTCAAAATTGTATGCTCACAGTGGTTCAACATCATCCTTACATCGACAGGGGCGTTCACAATCGATTGATGAATTAGCATCGTCAGTAACAACGAATATACCAACAAGACATTTTAATGGTTTATCAAACATAAATAAATCAAATAATGACCCATTACAATTCGTTAAAATTCATCCCAATCATGATCTCCTTGAACGTGCACAAGAACAATTATCTTTAGCAGAATCAAGAAAACGCTTACAAGAAAATTATGATTTGCAAACTAATTCCAATGCAAATAAAGTTGATGATGAAGAAAATGATTGGTCGAAGGTAAATTCAAGCACGAAAAAGGAACTAGATTAATTCTATTGCTTGAACTTGTTCATCGTTGAGAAGGGAAATAATCGCGGCGCATTGAGAATAAAAATTCATGAGTACATTTTCATGATAAAAAAAATAATTCTACGCTGTACAAATGCCTCCCCTTTCCTTGAATACTCGAATAGGAAGTTCATAACTTTGACAATAAAAGAAATATCTGTTGCCATCAAAGGAGAACATATTATTCAGTCGTTTTTGTTTTATTGACTTTTACACAAAGTTTGACATCGAGAACAAATACCAGCTCATTATATGTATTCATCCTGTACATTCAAGGGAACCGGAAGTAATGTAAATGTGTTATCTAACCTTGTATCATTATATTCCCTTACTTTTTTTTGCTCGTGGCAATACTTCGTTGTTTGTATTAGAGAGTGAAGAAGGTAGTATCGATTTTTCCAAATAAAACAAAATATCACTTTTAGGCGATCAGAGAAAAAGGACATGACTTTGAGTCGCCATCATTTATTATTATTGTTATTGTTTGAACGAAGAAAAATATCATTCGTAGGTTTCTCACTTGATATTGTTATATGCAAGATCTGTATACGCATAAATCGATCGTTTTTTCTCTTTCTTTACAAACATTAAACAAAAAAGAAAGTACAGAATATAAAACAAAAAAAAAAGATTACATTCTTTCTTCTCTCCTAGTGTGCACAGCACACCACACTCGAATACAAATCAAGACGAAAGGAAGCCTGAAATCGTAACAATACGAATGAAAAGAAAAGATATAGCAGTCCTATAGAGTTCGTATTCATTTTCAAATCAATGGAGTTTACTATAGAATTATTCATAATACTTTCGAAAAATTTTTCAACAACACTTCGAACTTCAGTCATTAAATATGCCTGTCAATAGTGTTATGATCAATCATACGTCATGTCCATTTCGGCAAAGCGAAACTTTTGAAGATTATTCGCAAGTGCGTTTGATATTAAAATCAAGGCTTTTCTTTTTGTTATCGAAATAGAGAGAAGCAACAGTCGCATCTCATTACTTCTGTTATCTTTGGCATTCTTTTTCGTTATTCATCTTAGCTCAAAACAGCATTCTCTTTGTCTGTTACTCATCATAGAATAGAAAAAAGAAAAAATACATGCATCACACTTGATGAATTGTGTAAGACGAGTATGTGTACAAGATAAAAAACACAAGTTTATATGTATATGTAAAATGGGCTGTGGAAGTACGAAAGGAACATTCAATGATGACAAAAACGTGAGTCTTATAATATGTATGTGTACATAGCGAAATTTAAAATTTCAATCGATGAGAAAACTAGTGAGATATACGTTCGATGTTTTCTTTTTTTTAAATCAAGTTATTAGAATTGTTTCAGGTTACTTTTCTTGATTATATAAAATAACTAAAGAAATTTTTCAGGCTGTCGATGATTGGCGAAAAAAACGTGAACAAAAACGTTTGAAAAGTACTAATTCCAATAGTACAGATAATGATCAACCTATATCACCATTGAAAACCGATCCTACTCCAAAGTAAGATTAGTTGTTTTAAATTCTTCTATCATCGGATGGATGATTTATTTTGCAGACGTGAGGAAACGAAAAAACCAACAAATGAACCTGTTATTACAAAGCCTTCACGTATGCTGGCATCCCCGCCGATCGAGCCAATTAAATCAAAGAGTCCTTCGCCTCTACGTGTGAAAGTAAAGGAAGGAAATAATTGGAAAACAATATTCTACTGTTTATTATACTAGGGTCCGTCTAAAATTCGTGACGTATTCATCGAAAAAGCTGTTGATGTACGAGGATTCGGTTTTAAACTTGGTGGCGGCCGAGGACAAAATCGACCGATCTTCATTTCAGCCATAGAAGAAGGTTTACATATTGAAATTTTCTATTCTCACTTTTGTTATGCAATACAACATGATTAATCATGTATTTTTTTAGGTAGTCCTGCTGATAAAGCTGGTCTATGTATTGATGATGAAATCATATCTATGAATGATGAAAATATTGAAAATATGACATTTGATCAAGTGCGAAAAATTCTAAAAGAAAGGAATTTACGTGGAAGTGTTAAAATCCTTGTTAGAACATACGAAGGTAAGACTGAATTTTCAAATAATATATTTTCAGATGAAAGATGTCTTTGAAAGGATTGAGGAAAAAGAATAATCTGATAGCCACGAATATCAAGGTTGATCACTTTTGATTTATGAGTCCAATAATCGATAATAAGCTGCTTCGTGAGATCTTTGTCTTCCCCCTCTCTCTCTTCATATATACGCATACATTTATATGCACTCATCATTAAAAGAACATTAATGTTTTGCATTACCATTTTCTTTGTATCCGTTCTTGAATTTTTCTATCAATACTGTACTCTCCGAACTCTATTCAGTGTATCGTATACAAAAGAAACTTGTTCGAAATAAATTCCTCATGTATTACTCTAAATAGATGTAGGAGATGATCATTCTCAAACAATCATACCAGGACCTACAGGTGATCATAGTCGAACACCATCACCTCAAAAAGTAATTCTTTCTACAACACTACCCTCCGGTTCAACTGCAATATCAAAAATGAATGCAATGCCATCATCGACAACGAATGTTCAATCATCTGTTTCTCCATCATTATCTTATATTGCCACTCCTGGTGATACGACAAAAGCTATGCCATCACAACAAACACCGACAACACCTTTAAATATATTTACACCGAAGCCATTTCGTTCAACTAATTCTGATCCGAAGCCTAATCATCAGTCTGTAAGAATTTATCGGTTGTTTTCTTTTCTTTTCATGTTCTACGGATATTTCTCCCCATAAACTAAGGAGTTAACATTTTCACGAAAAGAACTATTGACTCTAATGGTAATCTATTTTTACATTTATTTCTCTGTCTCTCTCATGTGTACACATAGTGCATGATAGGAAAAAAAACATTTGCTGCTATTCAATTTTTCGCAGTTGAATTCTATCGAAAATGCATGTCAACTATTTTGTATCATTCAGAATATGAATCATTCATCGGCAATCGAAGCATTTCGAAATATGCTGAATTCATTGAATACCACTACATATCTGCAGAGTGAGGTAGTTGAATATGTGTGATTAATAATTGCACGTCTTCTACTTCGATAACACAATCAACACCTAATCAACACTCCTAGTGTTTTCGTCAATTATAACCTGTTGTTGTTGTTGTTATTAGTATTATTTTTGTTGCTTTTTTATTGCTATCTATCTTAATCCATTACACTTTAACTTATAATCTAATAATGAAAGAAAAAGCAGACATGACAATAAAGAGGTTTTCAAAATGAATTGATTACTTTATAATGTGGGAGTATTAGTGCACGTTTTCGTATTAGATATCTTTTTAAAATGATGGAATTCAAATCATTCTATTTTATTTATTCCTAGTGCTTCTCTTATTTGATAGAAATATATTTCGATTTTTTAAAATATTTTTATTTTCTCTATCTAGAGTATTTATGATAAAGAACTGCAAGATCTCGAGGCTGAATTCGAGAAACAATTGAGAGGCATTGATGAGACACAAAACCGTGAGGTACCATTATATCACTTTTTAATTAGTATACATTGCCATAAACGATTTTCTTTTTTGATTGTTTGAAATGCCATACTAATGAATTTCTCAAAACAATTGCATGACTATAACTTCTTCTCCATGTTGTCTTGTTTGTTCTCATATTACACAGTTTTTTCTTCTCTTTTTTTTCAGGCAACAATTAACAATGACAATCAAGAAACAACTATATTGAAATCACCACCACGATTAGTAGTAAATACACGTATGTTTTGTTTTTTCATTCTGCTTGTAACAAGAAAATTTTTACAACTTGAAGGTTCATTTATTGAATTCAAACTTGATAGATGAATCATTAGAGACGGATGTTTTCAAAATTCGATGCATAAATCTTCAACGTCAACTTGAAATTCGAGTTTTTCCGATGCGAGACTCAAGTGTAATAGTAAACCATCAATTGAATATCATTGTAGTAGTCTCGCTATCACAAAGCCAGAAAACGTGTAAGATACACAAATCAAGTTAGCAAATGTATCATCATTATGAAATATCTATAATATTCAATAAACAGTCATTGGTATAATATCCATCATTCGTTCGTATCTCACTGCTCGAATAAGATAAATGCTATAGATTTATATACTTCATTGAAACTAAAGATCTGAGACATCAGCTCATATCCATTGTTTCTATGAAAGAAATAAAAATAACTATTGTCATAAATCGAATTCGAATAGCATTCTTAAATTTCAAATAATTTAAAGTGAATGTAAGCAGGTTCTTTGGTAGAAAATTTTCTATATTTGAAAAATCGAAGCTATCTGAAATTCGAAAACAACAGTTCTTTGTGTACTTCGTGCGATAGGAAAGCATCGTATTGAATGTTTTTAACATATCTTCTCTCCAGAATATGAAATAAGGTGACCTGTAGCAATATCAAAAGTGTTAGTTGGTCGTAAGACTCTTTTCGATTGAAGTCTCTACTACTAGTCATAAGGTGAGTGCCGATGGACTATTCCAAATTCTTAAATATGAGCATTCCCTAACAAGTTACTGCATTTTTTCTAATACTGTAGTGTGTAGTAGAATAGTTTTTCTTGTGACTGTGCCTCTAGATAAGCCTGTTTGTATCTACATAGCATGTTCTTCTCATGAAATGGATTCATGATAAAAAATATATCAGAATCTCGAATATTTTTATAGAGTATAAATGATTGTTAGTAATCGAATGACTTGAGAACGATTATTTCTATGAAAAATCTGAGTAACAGATAAATTATTCAAATCTTCTTAATGCCTCTGTAAAAAAATATAAGTTTTTAATATTTTAGCACACATTATGGTCGATCAATCGCTACCAGTGTCATCTGTTGATGGGCTTGTAAATCGAACTGTGAACACGGATAGTAATACTAATATTCCACCTAAAGAATCTCCTATGGCTCAAGTGCGTTCATACGTGGAAAAACAAATGGATCAACTTCAACAAGAACTTGAATTTGGTTTTCCTCGTGCATCAAAAATACCATCATCAACAACATCTACACGAGTATGTATTTCATTACGAAAAAAGAAATGAAAATCTTTATCTCTTGATTGTATCTAATTATCAGGAACAACAACAACAACAACAACAGCAACCGGTGACCATTCCTATTGATTTAACAAATGTTTCCATATCGCCACCTTTTCAACCTGTACAACATGATTTTCTACGTTCATCATTGAAAAAATCTTCATCGACACAAAATCATCTCGATCAAATACCACTAAATCGTACGTATGGTTTAAAAATCAATCCCAATGAACATGTCATTCACTATCTCGATCCGTATACACAAGAAAAATCACTAACACATTATAACAAACATTCTATACCTGATCTGCCGTCGATGGCAACAATCAATCGACCATTAACAGCACATTCATTAGAACGTACACTCAATGAATTACGTGTAACTATGCCTGAACCATATTCATCATCACCAACACAAATTATAAATCAACAACAAAAAAAAGTTACCATTCAATTAGACAGTAAAACGCCACCACAACGCATAACGAAGTAAGATCTTCTAATAAACACAACAAATGTACATATATGAAATTCAAATAAATTATTTCAGTAAACAAATTCATACAACATTAAATCAAGCGCCTCGCAAAACTCATTTTGAAGATCAAGCGTGGATCAGTGAAGATCAAAGAAAACCAATATCTATTAAAAGCAGCGGTCGTCGTTCGGCACCACTCGCACCAAATCATACAGATCGTCAACTAACTCTACAGTCCACATATAATTATCATGACCATCGTTCAAGAAATGGCCAACAAATAAATTTCGATACATCCCCAAATCGACAACATCGAACGTTTGTTTTTCTTTTTAGTGCTAGTTTTTGATATTCTGTCTTCATGAATTCTTTTATTTATTTTTATATAGAAGATCACCAGTTCGTAGTATGAGTATTCATCAGAACGAACGAGTTTTGTCGGTTAGTGGGAAATTACGTTGTTCCAGATGTAACGATGAATTGGGTAACACAAAATTGTTGTTTCTTTGTTGTTGTTTAATATTTTTTTCTTGTTTCTATTTCATATTTCCAATAGGGCAAGGTTCAGCCATGGTTGTTGAATCACTTGGATTATACTATCATATAGAATGTTTCCGTTGTTCTGTTTGTAATATTCCACTATCATCATCATTTGAAGGCACTGATGTTCGTGTACGCAAAAATCGACTTCACTGTCAAAATTGTTTTTCCGATGAAAATGGTAAGAAAATCTCGATTGCTACATTTTATTTCTTGTTGTTTTTCTGATTATTTATAAAGAATTTTATAAATGAGCGATTTCCTTACGTGACTATTTTCTTAGGAGCCTGGAGATCAAACGTAAGAAGAAGAAATTTTCCTTTCTTCTTCATTATTCATTTATTTTTCGTTGTATTATTGTCAAATTATTTTACTGCTTTAACACATAACATCTTTAAACACACATACACATAAGAATATATACGAAAATGATATTGTGTACTGTGAAACCGATAGATTCGTAACTCTTTGCTCAAATATTTAAATTGCTTTAAAGATAAATATCATTTATTTAGAACAACAATGATATTATGTGGTGTTGTATAATTCGCTTAATCTAAATAGAGAAATAATCAGATCATATCAATATTCCATTATTGTTGAAAACAATTAAGAAAAGTATCTAGTTTCATCAGGATTCAATATGGTATAGTGCATCGAGTTTATTTTCATTCTAGCCTATCATGAATCCTATCTGATCGTTGATTCCAATAAAAGAACCGATGACAGACTTGCCGAAATATATCAACACTTTTATTCAAAGAACGTTTTTTACTACATATTCACTTCAAATTTATGACGGCATTAGGCCTCAAAATTTTTGAATACCAGATTCAATTGTCTCTGGTATAGACAGTTTCTTTGGACCAAGGTGTTTACATATCTAGATAATTATTATATTTGAGTCGACTTCACCATGAGATAATTAGATTCTTCTTCTTCAGAAAATCCATCGAATATAACCCTACTGAATAACAGAAGAACGATGATAGTTCTTGCTTAGGGTAAAATCAAAATGATTCGTCGGTTTTGTTAAGCTAATGAGTCTAAGTTAAAAAAGAATACAATGCTCTATTACTAAATCTATTCGTATTCAACAGAATACGTTCTTCAACCATTCAAATAGTTTCAATCACTACTACTTTTCATACCGTATACACATGTAAGATAATAGATCATTTAACAGTACACATATCATTGATCATGCACTCTAACACGCTCCTCCCATTTCACGAATCAGAGTTCGACTAATATATTTTCGTGTTCAGAATCGAAGAAAAACAACAGTAACATTCTCAGAAAAAGATTATTCATTTATGCTAATAATATTTTGCTTTTTTCAGGAAGCTTTCTTCTAGTTGCTTCTTGTCTGTGTTATTTCGATGAGGTTTGCAAATATCCATATAATAGTCAGGAATATATGTTAAATCAAATCATATATCTTCTCCTTTCTCCTTTCTCCTTTGACGCATGTTCAAACTACTAACACTAAGTCATGAACATATTGTCTTGAGTATTCTTATGTTTTTATTTATGCTTTATTTAGGTGTGAAATTAAGTGCTGTTTAATAACATCGAATAAAATCTAATTAATGGTTATTTGTCGAATCAATACTTCTCTTATTTCGATTGTACACCTGGAACTTAACATTCCACAACGATATGTGGTTCTCGCTCAATAAGAAGAACGAATGTTTTGCTATCTTCTTAATGTATATCTGAAAAATGTTTCTTGTATATAAATTCTGGGTGCCGTTTTGATCGTTTTTTGCTTGTAAAGTTCTTGTTTAACTATATATATATACACATATGTATCCGTACATGAAAAGGCGAACAGTTTGTTTCTTGCTTTGTTGTAACTGTGTTGCGGTTCGTCTAGATCGATTAATGTTTGTTTCCTTTCTTCCTTGTTTTTTGGTCTATTTTCAGTTTTATATCAGCAAAGAAAATGAAACAACAAACCGTTCTGTATCTCTTATAACTGTTAGATTTTATTGTTTTTATTTACTCAGAAAAAAAAATATACATAGATAGAATAAGTGATTTGAACAACAAGAAAAAGAAATCCCAACATAATTATTGTAGAAATGCTCTATCAAGAAGCTTATCGCCTTTGGCAAATTCATCAAAAAACGAATCGTTCCATACGAAGTCTTGTTGCACAAAGTTCGTATAAGGTGATTGTACGAATCGTTTGTTTTTCTGATTGTATTTTGGACTTTGTTTTATTTTCGATCACATATAGAACAAACCGCAATTATTGGCACTTCTGTCACGAGTTATTCAACATCGTTCTTTATTACAAACCATTGTTGATCGTTGTCAATTGTTAGAAAGAGAAAATTTTCTATCAAATGATTTAGCACTTATTCTTATTTATGATCAAATTTTTGGAACACATGTTCGAGGGAAATTTAAGGTTCGTATATCTGTTTGATGCTTTTACTTGAACTAGTTGATCTTATCTAAGAACACTATAAATTCGTACTCTGAGCACTGCTGAAGTCATTGTCAGTATTTTTTGTTTCAAATCATTTCTTGATTGAGAATGCATGATTATTCGTAGTTCATGATCGTCGATGGATTACTCTTCTGTTCGAAACATTGATAGCAATACAAAAACGTTGAAGGCGTTAATCTAAGATTTCTGGTGAATTTCTCGGTTGTAGAAAATCTATTGAAAAGAAAAAATACTGAATTTCCGTAGCATTTTTCTTCCATAGATTGAGCAATTGACTTGAAATGATTTTCTCAGTAGACAAAATCGAAATCGACATGACAGGATCATAATGATTTCTATCATGAATTTACTGTTAGTCGACATGAAGCTTTTACGTGCATTCAATTGAATCAGATGTACGCAAGTCAAATAGTACTCTAAAGCGACTACAACCATGCTTAAGCGTACCAGTTACTGATCACTAGTAGTTCGTTCACATTTGAGGTTCATACAGCAGAGATAATATACGATACTACCACTGTTCTACAATAGAATCATACTCTATCTAGAGCGGTAATTTACCTAATACTGTTGTTTTTAGCTTATCGACGTTCTGGCCGTTGTCCCCACACAGAATACTAGAGATCGACTAGCGCTTATTCAGAATGACACGCAAATATTTTATACAACTCCTTCTCATTGATGGCCAATCAATGTTGCTGATTGATCTGATCAAACACATATATTGTAATATTCTAACGTCATATCTTTCTGGGGCTCCTTAAGAACAACACTGGTTTATCTGTATTATGAGCCATTTGTTCGCTTTAAAAAAAGATTTGTTTTCAATGGATGATACTACTCACATACTGCTCTGAATGTTCCTGAGTGATATTTACAGAGGTGTAATTCGAGATAGTATTAGACTTGACAGATATCGGAACCAAACGGACTGAAATCTCTACAGACTCGAAATTGTTAAGTCAAGAGTAAATTACACAGTACTATTAAAGTGTTCGCTTCTTATTCAGGAACAAGAAATCTCAATCGAGTGAACTTGACAATGATTTTCATTATGAGTTACGCATCAGCAGATAATGTACTGAATAGAACAAATGATTTCTAGTATAGTAATTACTACTTTGCGAAAAAACATGAAATTCATCCAAAAAACTTTTGAACTTTCCCTTGTTTTTTTTTGTCAATAGTAAGCTATGTTTAAATGGATGGTTAGTCAGAGAAATAGACACGAATGTTTGTTCACTGTCAGTCTAACACAAGAAAATTCAATGGAACGTGATTTAAATTTGCTAATCAACTGGTTTTTCTTTAACTATTACATTTAAACGAATGAAATTTACAATTAAAGTATTATAATCCAACTTAGAATAGGAGTAAACTTTTAGATAAGCAAATATCAGCATTGAGGTTCTAAAATGCAATAATGATTGCATTATACAATGACTATAAAAATATCATTTGAAATCTATGTTTGTACTGAGTTTTCTTCGCCGATTTGTTTTTCGTAAATTTCAATAGAAAGTCATCTGTTCATGTTATCACAAAGACTCTTACTCAAAGTAGTTATTTTCTTGAAAATTACTAAATCACATTGAAGTATAATTCAGTAAGTAGATTCCATTATTTGTTTGTTCGTTCGTTCGTTTTATAGTACAAGAATATCTTCTAAAATCCTAGTGGCTACCCATAACTATGCAAGATCTGTCAAATATCTCGCAGATAAACATCATTAAATGTAATCATTAGCATGAGCTGCTAGTTCTATTTGATTTCACTGTTGAAAAATCAAAATCAACGTTCTTCTATGCATTTTGATTCAATGATAGTTCTCTTTCATTAAACAGTTTTTCTTACATAATACATAAATTAAATCAATTTTCGGAATTAATCTGACGTGTTTTACTTTAGGGCGTGATAAAACGTAATCAATCATCTATAGATACATGTATCGAAGCTCTTCTGAGTGAACAAAATCTATGTTTTACATCTGACTTGTTAGAAGCAACATCAAAAACAGAAAGTACTTCAAAAGAAATTCCACGATACGTTCGAGTAAATCTTTTAAAAACAACAGCCAAAAAACTTCGATCAAATCTCAAAGAAGAATCATTCAAAAAGATTAAAAATGTGTGAGTATTAATCTTTTCTTATTATCAACATCATAACTTATCCTAGTCAACGATTCATATCATGGAGAAAGAGAAAAAAGCGATTACATCGATTTTCATTTTCTTCGAGAAAAAATTCACTAGAGACGTTATCGCTAATCGATCCCTCTAATTTATTCATGTCCAACGACGTTTTGCACGAGCGCAAATCTAAGTAGTAAATCACACCAGCACACACATGCACAAGAATCATATTACATTCCAAACACTGCCTATCATTAATAGTCATTCATCGTCACCCGATTGTTAATGACTTGTCATTATAAACGAAGCTAAGTTAATTCATCATTATAGATGAACATCTAACAGGAAAGTGTCAAAAAGACACTTAAAATATTCTTATGATTCATAAAATTTCGTAAATAGTATAGAATTTCGAGTCAACATAGAATGAAATGGAGAAAAAAATTGAAATAACTTTTTTTCTCTCTTCTATAAAATGATTTATGTGCAATGGGTTAGTTCTCAAAGGCAAATGTGTGACGAAATATAATTGCTTATGGGAATGAAATGATACGCCAGACAATTATCTCTTTTTTTCCCCATGAAAGTCATTGATCGTCCTATCTCAAATCATAACAAGTCAATTGCACATGTTTGCAATTTAATAGAAAACAAAGACAACGGGACACAGAATCAAATTACATAACATATTGAATCGATTGTTTTAATACTAAGTGTTAGCCGCGATTGATCACAGCAAGAAAGAGAATATGCAATTGTTTCAATTTGTTTTTCTTGTATACAATCGTGGAAAATCATCGATGCAGTTCATCGTGTTAATTACCGATGAAACTAGATTTCTACCTTCCGAGAACAATACTACTAATCGATTTAATAGTAACATGTTAAAATATTCATACAATTCAAAATTAGACTGAAACCAAAAACTCGAATTCAATTTAAATCGACAGTGATTAGACATGGCATTGACACTAGTAGAAACATCGTTTCGTATCTGCTTGCTATATATTTGTATAGACTACTTTATCTTAATGATCTAATTGAAAATTTTCATCTTACTTATTATAACGCTTAGTATGAAAATGTCATGAAGTCTATTCTTATGGGACGAATAGTATTTAAAAATCAATCAACGCATCGAAATAATCTAATGATTGAAATGACACCGTTTAATGTGAAACAGACGAAAAGATGAGTATTTGAGTCTCAGATTTCTTTACCTCGTATGAATTCATCGTACACCAAAAATAAATAGCAACACACTCGTGGTGACTGTTTATTCATTCTACGACCCTCTACGAAATTATTTTCTACTCATGGGGAACAATTGTCTAAGTACCATGTTCATCTAACTTTATTCAAACTATTCTCTAACTGAAAATTTCACAGCAGTTTCTGAACTCCTTTTATTCCGACTACCATTGATTTCATCATTTGTAATTAAGGAGTCACTCGGTAGGAAAACGCAATCTATTTCGAAATTCACACTTCAAAACCTATGATTGATCAACGATTGCCTCTACTTTTTTTCTCTATCGATTATCATCATCTCGAATAACATTTTAATCTTTTCTGCCCCCCTCGAATCTCAGAATGATTAAAGAGATTTCATATACCGATACTATAATGGATTGCATTGTCTATCTTTGATGATCAATCTAAGCAATTGTTTTTCTTATTTATACTTGTAATTTATTATTGTTATTTTTCTATACAAATAAGTCAATTAGGATGTTAAAAAGGCTTTTTAACATGTACTGGTATAGGACATAAAACTTTGTTTGTTTCACAATGAGTTGAAAATTGTCGTAACTGTCCAGCTTTAATACGTTTCCATTTTGCACGACGGTTTTGCCACCAAATTTTAACTTGAATTTCTGATAAATGTAACGAGCGAGCAATTTCTGAGCGTTCGATAAGCGATAAGTATTTTTTTTGTTGAAATTCAGCTTCGAGTTCAAGTAATTGTTCATTTGAGAAAGCTGTCCGTTTACGACGAGTTGACGTTGATGATGATGATGATAACGTATTCGTTACTTTATTTACTGATGATATCGATGAATTATCATCTTCCTCACTGTCACTTGTTGTTAAACTATGAGAAAGTTGATTTGCTAAATAAGATCGAGAAAACAAAAGATTTTAAAAATAAAATAAAACAAACTAAGTTTACAAACTTGATTTAGTTTTGTCTTGTTGTAATTGATTTAAGAATGTTTGTAATAGTGGATTTATGTAATAATTTGATGTATTATTATTTGTATGATTATTAGGCGTAGTATTTTTCAGTAGTGCATCAATAGAAAAATTCTTTGACATGATGATGTGAGAAATGAAGAAGTGAAGTTATGTGTCTTGTTAAAAGTTAAATGCATGCAGAAAAGAAAATGAGAGAAAGAAAAACCGGAGAAGAAATTTTTTTCTTATTGGCGGAAATATTCTATTGGATGAGGAACGATGAACAGTGCATAGAGTGATTTTGTTTGTTTTCATATTCGCACCATCTCCATTTCAAGGTGCCGCATCAAACAGTTAGAAATTAGAGATCAATCATCGTGCAAGATTAACGTTATTGTAATGAGAATAGAACAGGTTGGTAATTCACATAGGGCATAGTAGTTTTTCTAGTTCGAGATTTTTTAGAAAATGACTTTCGAATCCGGAAAAATAAGTTGAACCTCTGTTTAACAATTTAGTTGTAAAGAAAAAGATTGATAAGTAGGTATCGTTTATTCATCGATTAAGTGTGAAGAGCAACTGTTAGTGTTTAAATTTCAAATGTGTTTTGTTTGTTTATTTGTTAGAGGAAAAAATTAGCCTTTCATCCTGTGATATTAAATGCATAATTAACAGCTTATGTTCGGCATGATTGTTCGTATGTTCCGCTGTAAATTGCATCAAACGAATGGATGATGGGAGAAGTGCTTTATTTTTTTTTCTTTTTCATCTGAAAAACATTTATCTGACTGCAACTGATTGAAAATAGATGCCTTAAATCAATGCTTGACATACTATTATGCAGTTAATTATGTTTAAAATTATCTTAAAGATACAAATTAAATAGAAGAAGATAGCATGCCAGTTATACGATGTGAATATGAAATAGCAATTAACATGTTATTGACAAGTTTTTTTTCATGTTATAATTTGAATAAATCTTGAGAATAAATATAATTCAGAAAGCTCATGCTTACGACGAAAATATATATTGAGTTTCTCTTGTACAAAGACGACATAGTATTCTTTTTGTGGATTTCACAAGTGATTCCTGATTTGACCCCATTGAATGTGTGTGTTCTAGAGAGTTTAATGTATGAAAAATAATTCGTTCTACACCATCATATTTGTAATGAACTCTACTTACAATTGATTGTGAGAAGTGATTATATTCTAGTTGTAATTATGACGAATAAATCTGCATTAGAGTTTTTTGACGAAGAATTTACGAAAAGATCACCGTCTCAACAGAATGAAAGCAAGACATTGAAAATAGAAAATTCAACAAATAAATGCTTTGTGAAACAAATAGTTGTTATTGATCTTGTACAAGAATCGAAATTTTTAGTTACAATTAATCTTTTGTGGTCGACTTCCTCAAGTTAGATATGACCATCAGCTTTGTTCTAATCTTATCTACAGCATGATGGCAACTGTTTGAAGTTCAAATTCTTGACGATGTTAAAATTTTTTTCAATTAAAATTTTCAAGATCTCTCAATGTTGATAGATTACTAAGTAAACCGTTCATAACTTTTACAATCAATGCCTTGTACAGAGAAACTCGTTAAGAATTCAGCTAATTTTGTTGTATTGAATACTCTTTGTAGAATGCAGTATGACTTTTAAGTGTGTATATACTAGCACTGGAATAGTTTGTTTTCTTCTAAAATCCAACTAAGAAGCTTAATTTTTGAGTAAATCGAAGTTGAAATAGGTGCCTTCTTCTCATATATTGGATACTATACATATAATGGACTAAAAAACAAGAAGATTGGACATAGCAGAATGATTTTGTTTCTATTTTTACGAGTATGGATGGAGTCAAGAGTGTTTTGTTAGATATTATATTCTGAAAGCAAATAGGAATAAAATACAGACTTTGTTTTAAATATTTCGTCAGTCTGGAATAGGTTCGACTATGTTGAGTTAACATGCACATTGTGAGAAAACAAAGGATTGAAGATTATTATGCAGTAATTTGAAATTATGCCAATCGAAGGGAAGAGATGCAACGTTCATTTTCGAAAGTTTCATACTTCACAGTAATACACGACACACGCTAGTACGTTTCTCGTATTCGTCTGGGTTTGATTTTATTATTGAATAGTCCTACTGTAGTTTTACTGTTCGAAGAGAGTAATATAGAATGACGGAAAAATTAGCAGCGAAATTTGTTGGAAATAATAAGCCACGCATAGTTTTATTATATGATTCTTGGAGTACGACAACGGTCAGAGTTAAAGACTTGCCTCATTTGCGAATATGGTATACTGAGGTACATCTATTTAATTAATTATCCATCACGTCACTTTTTGTAATCTTTAACATTTGGAAAAAAATATCTTCAATTCAGACAAATAACTTTAGAATGAGAGTTTGAAAAATCAGACGTGTGATTGACGAAGATTGAGAAATATTTCATTTTATGAATCGCATTGAAATGAAGGTTGGCATCATAAAACAAAACATTCTGAATGTTCTTTTCCTTTAGGACTAGTTTTCTTGATGGTATCAAGTGCTTATCGGAAAAGAAATACTTCACCGATCCAGATGTTAACGATGTTCTTGTATTTCCTACTGGCACGAAATTTTTCGATTATGATTTTTATCTCAATCGACATATTTTACTTATGGATAAGGTATGAGATTTTGTTGTTTCAAAGTTCAAAGAATTATTTTCTTGTGTTTCGTTGTATTAAAGGCGAGTTGCTTACCATGCTTGGCATTATCGCCACCACCAGGTAGTACTGTTCTTGATGCTTGCGCCGCACCGGGTAATAAAACAATATGCTTAGCAAACTATTTGAACAATACTGGGTTTGTATTCTTTTTCAATGGGAAAGTTCTTGTTTTCCTAATTATTGTTCATCTGGAATTTCACAGTGTTCTCTATGCAATTGAAATGAATAAACGACGTTACGAAGAACTTGATGCGAATTTAAAATCAGCTGGTGTTACTTGTGCACAAACATTGAATGGGGATTTTTTAAATGTTACAATACCATTTGATGAAATCGATTATGTCTTACTTGATCCGTCATGTTCTGGTTCGGGTATTCGTAATCGTAATGATGATAATGAACCCATCGATGAACAACGTTTGGAACGTCTTGCTTCTTTACAAATACGTATGATTACACATGTATTAACGAATTTTCCCAATGTAAAACGTGTTACGTATAGTACATGTTCGATACATTGTCAAGAAAATGAACAAGTTGTTGAAACTATTCTCGATCAATTCAGTGATACATTTCGGGTTTGTTTGAGACTTTTGCGTTTTGAAGTCAACCATCATATTTACATTTTAGCTTGTTGATTTTCTACCTGAATGGCCAAGTCGTGGACAAACTGAAAGGACACATGCGTGTTTACGTGCTTCGCCTGATGATACTTTAACAAATGGTTTTTTTGTTGCTTGTTTTGAAAGAATAATAAGAAGTGATACTTAATGACATTTTTAGTTTTGACATTGACCATATTAGACGAGCCTAATTTTGTCGTGGCAATTTAAAGAAAAGAACTAATTGAAATTTGATGAAAGAGAAACTATTGACTTACTGATTCTTTAACATTAACGAAGTACATAGAGTGTGCAGAGTGTTTTTGTAACTCAATAGCATTCTTATACTTTTCTTGCATTCTAACGGATGTGTACTGATTAAAAGTGAGTAAATTTAGTTTGAAAGGAAGAAGATGCTTTCCACCTGTCTATGATAATAAGTAATCAATGGTTCATACATATTCGTCGTCGTTGTTGTTTTGATTAGCACTAATCGAGTATTCGCCTAATCAATAACAAGTATTCAGCACTTGAAAACGAGCTATATTTTTCATCTCGAGCTTTACAGTTGTGACATGTTAAAATCTTTCAGATTATATTGCAATACAGACAAAAGATAATTATGTACGTTGTGAGGATGATTGGCAACATCATATTTTGTTTCATCCTTTATCTGAAACAATGTAAATTTAGTTTTCCATGAAGAAATTTTGAATTCGAAGAATATCAAGAGAAACGATCCATGCGTGGTATCATATTTTCCGTAGTTATTAAAACATGAATATACATGTACAAGTAGAGAAAATTGATCCCTGAAATTTTCCCAACGATCGTTTACAACTCTTAAGATGATGGTCATCGCTTAAAAAATGGCACTATAAATATTTATCGAAACATGGCAAAGCTGTAATCTTCTAATAGGTGTTTGTGCTTAAAGCGGGTACACAATTACGAAATCTTTCGATGCGGTGAAAAGAAACCGGAATTTGTATTTATTATTGAAATTCACCAAAGGCTCTGCATTCGTTTGAATTTTATCTGTCTCAATCAATAATGCATGCTACAATGAGATATGCCAAGAATTTTACGCAATATTATCAGTTCAATATCTACCTCATTGACTCGATGTAGAAAGTCATACGTCATTACAACCTTCCTGTAATACAATTAAATAGCATAGAGTGGTGAAAGCAACAGTATTATCTTGTAGCTTGAAGAATCTAAAGCTTACTCGAGCTAAATTCATTACACTCTTATCGAAATGAGCATCTTCCGTAAATAATTTTTCTGTTCAGAAGACTTCTCTTAAAGTATCTATATAGTTGGCATTGAGTGCAACGCCAATAACAGGGATGAAGCATTTTCACTGAGAACAAGGATTTAATATTCTAAACTATGTTTCCCTTTAGATACATTTAAAGCGCTTTATATTCTATTATCATAAATTAAATACCATAGAGAAAAAGAAAATAAAGTCTGATAGTTACATATTGAAACGTCGAATAAATACTGTCTTGTTTTTTTCTGTCATTTGAGCGAAGAAATTACTTATTGTTGTTGTTGTTGCTAAAGTTTTGACACACCACTGTGTGATCTGGAATTCTTGAATAGATATAAACGTGTCGAATATTATTGAATAGCCGGTAAAAATCTTCTCAGAAGTGACAAATGCACAATAACATTCATTTTCACAGACAGTAAGATAAAAATGAAATAAATGAAGCAGAACAACCAAAGTAATGTGTAACGAACAGAGATGCTCATCATAAGATGAGCAATATCTACTTTTGTTGTAGTGGGATGTACAATCAGATGAAGTATAATTGTGAGTGATAGTGCAAATTTTCATTTATCTTGGTCTACTCGAGATTATATTATATTCTGTTAAATGCTTGTTGTGAACGTCTGTGGTGAGATACTTTTATGAGAGGAAAGTCTCGTCTTCTAGTACAAGAACCTACGCAAATTCACGAATATTGCTTAGCCAATCATGTGGATTTGTATCAATTAATTACTCTTGTTATTTTACAACAGAATCAAAGAAGAAACTCGGTTCATTTCAGACTCCGTATTACAGTGAAGCAAATTTGGCATTTGAAACAAATTTACCGAACCAAATAACTATGCAATTCTGTTTTCAAAATCCATTCATCTTTTTTAGCTAAGCACTTTTGTGAGAAACTACAAGGATTGCACTGCTGAATACAAGTTCGGTAATCCCCTGATACCGTTTAGAATTTACGGCTAATGGACGAGTCAAATTGACGAAAAAAGAAATGTAAAAATTTCATGATGATGAAGTTTCTCTAAGAAAAACAAACATATCAGTAGTAAAATGTTCGTTGTATATATTTTTGTGATAGTTCTAATATTGTACATTCTCAGTGATAGAATGTAAACATGAAACGAATATGATTATATAAATCTTAATTTAGCAGTAAAGCAACTCTACATTTAACAACGAGCATGTTTATTCCAACTTTCTTAGCTTCATTCTGACAGACATGGTAGCTGTGTTTGAACAATAGAATTACTCTGTTTTGATTTTAAAAGTTTTATTCTATTCTTATTTTCTCTCCAGCATCATTATGTTTCTCGTGGGAGACATTTCGTTTATTAGTATCATGCATCGATAATCCAAATCGATGCTGATTGTTTCGTGTTTTATACATGCAAGTGCGGTTGTTTTTTTATTCAAACCAAAGTTATAATTATCAAAATTTGTAAATAAGATCTCATATAGAATGTTCTTCTTAATAACCTATCGAATAATTCGATTATCGTTATGATCGAAGAATGGCATACTCATCAGGTATGCACAGACATTTTTCATACAAATGTTTGACGAGTCAAATCGAACATGTCTCAAAAATATTGACTAATGCGCTAGATGCCGACTTAACTATAATTATTTGAAATTTTCATTAGCTATTCTGAATTTTTCAATGCTTGTTTTTTTTCGGAATATGGGTGTAGAGAATAATTAGAATAAATCAAGACATTTCAAAAGAAATCGACGATTCCAGTTCAACCTTGAAAGAAATATATAAAGTAGAAACAATTTTTCTTCAACTTCTGAATGTCGACAGTTGAGAAGAAAAATTCTACAGTTGATTAGAAATATATTTTCTAGTTTCTTTACTTTCCATGGCGTTTAGAAGTGAGGGATCAACACATGCAAATTTAAGTTTTTTTCTTTCATTTAAGGTTGATCGAATGATAAACTGAAACTGTAAAATACATCACCGGTTCCAAGCAGCATTTATTCTGTGAAGAATTAGAATGAACAAATTTTAGTTGCTCTTTCTGTAAGATAAAATTTGGACAGCACTATTTGTATGACAAGAAATGTTTTTTTCCAAAGTAAAATTTAAACTTCATGAAATTAAAAAGTAAAAATGAAACAAAATCAGTTGTTTTTGAAATTAGTCAATATTGATTTTTATTTGCAAGTTATCGAATTCGATGAGTCAATCGACAAGAAAATTTCAAATTTTTACGCTTTATTATTGAATAATGTCAGAAATTTTCTCTATTGAATTAGTAAATGATAAACTATGATACGACGTGGCGATAAAACTTTGATTAAAGAAACAGACGAAAGAAGCTACAATTGAGTATTGCAATTTAATTCACCTACAATCAAGATTCTATTATTTCGAAATAATTATTAAAAGAAAAATATCCACAACGTAAGTAATTCTCTACTTACTAGCAATGACTGTTAACAGTATATAATATTGACACAAACTGTACAAATGCAAGAGTCGGAAGTAGATAAGTACTAAAATAACGGCAGTAGGTATTTCTACAAATCGATAATGGTATTGTTGTAAGTAGTGTAGTAGTCGATATTAGATTCATCACGTGTCTATTTATCTGTATATCGTTTTTCTTTCTATTATAACAATTCTACGTTAAACTAATGTCACCAAACGTAACAGTTTATTATCATCCGTGGACAAAAAGTTACATCCAACAGAAAAGAAAAGTTTCTTTTTTCAGAATTCTTGTAGTATATGAAAAAATCAATCAAGCAATTGATTGTACCTTTGTTAATAAGAACTGTTGAGTAAATTGAGAGAATATCAACGTTTTCTTAAAACAAAAATTGGATTTAAAATTTTTTCAAATAACCTATCAGATCTAATTTGCATACAAACCTATAAACAGGATTTTTCAAACTCTTTTGTGAAATTTTGCTGCGTGACATTAAGATAAACAAAATTCTTTGAAAATAGTGTCGACTTCTTCGATAGTAAGGATTTCTAGGAATAAATCATGGTCTACTCTGTTTGGATGGAAGAAGATGATTTTTCATTGAATTGAACAATTTCAGTTTGATATTTTAATAGGAAAATTTCAGATAAGTTCCGTTTCTTTGACACGCTTTCCTTCCTTGGAAGAGGGAGGAACAACAATCTGAAGAGTGAATGATTGTGTGGACAAGTTCCGACTATACATGATGCAGAGAGCATAAAAGCTTATGATCTACATGCAAATCTCATAGAATTAGTGTTGTTTTTCTGTAAATGATAACACAAGGGTTCTTTCATAGATCTGTTCTTTTTTCCTGAGGAAATAATTTGTTTACTATTGAATGTAAATTAATTATGGTTATGTTTTAGTCTGTCTACAATGTAAATATTTATGTGTGCATGCACTCAGAAGTCATGTGGATTCATTTCAACATGCTTGAGAGTTTGTTCCAGAGTCTCAACAGATATTGAGGGAGTAAATCTTGCTATCTGTTACTTAACTAGGAAAATAATTATCGCCATTTGATAGGATATGAATAATTAAGAACAAGAAAATAGAAATTTTTATTTTTCGAATGCACAACGGTGAAATACAGTTTATGCATGTTTCTCAATGACACGTTCGAATAGATTACGTAGCAGCTGAATAAAATCTATCGATGGGTATGCAAATCTTGTTTAACAATTTGAATAGAATTTCCTATTTTTGAAAAGAAAACATCTGTTTTTTTCAGTTGAAAAAAAGCTTCCGAATCTAACTGATAAATCAACGATTCCAAGGCACGCAAATCTTGAATTTCAATGTATCATTCGCACTTGCCCATTTTTATGTTGTAATAATCAATCTATACACGTACATTTAGAGCAAAAACTATTGCCAATTAGTTTAATATGATACCAATTTTTCAATTCACACGTTATACAAAGGAACTTTGACAGGATTTTAAATTCTACTAGACTATGGCATTTTTCGTAGACTTATTTCCAAGAAGACGGTAGATGTTGTTCGACATTTGAAATTATCAGCATACAATATATTTTCTTTACTTAGATTTCATTTGCAAAAGTCGTTGGCTCGATTCTAGCCATGCAGTTAGTATTTACATAAGACTCTTACCATGTAAACAGACTCAAATTGATTTGTCTTCGATGATCGAAACTTGATCAGTTCATTCGTGATACATGTCATCGAATTGCTTGTCTGTACTTACCAATGTTAGAAATGTTTTAAACAAGAAAATCGATCAGTATTCTATAGATTCAAGACAACTTATTGAATTTTCCATATCTTATCATCGACATAGTTGAATATAGGTAAGGCATGCCACGAAAAGCTAGATCACTGACTGAATAGTAGTATCAATGATTCTAGAGTTAATAAAAGCTCATATCATACAATACTTGATAATGTAATACAGACTTCTCGTCTCTGCATAAAATCAACTTTGTATTTCGAACTAATGAGATCTTTTCTCCTAAACTTTTATTTGTTTTAGCGAAAAGAAACAATTTTTTTTCGATACAAATAAAATAAAAACATGACTACATATTTTCTGTTGTTCTTCTCTATCATCATAGATCACTTAATTTGTCTTTTTAGTAAAAGAACATCTAGCACGAGCATGATAATCCAAAAGAAAAAGAAAAAGGGAAAGGAAAATAAAATGTATAAAGAAGAATAGTAATAATAATAAGAAAAAGTCACGGCTTAAACGAAAAGAGAAATATGGTTTTATCATATGACTATAAACGTAGACATTTATAGGCCATGTCGTTTATGTTAATACGCTCGCACCCGATTGTTCACATTGCCATAGTACATAGCATTACGATTACCATAACCTCCGTAGTCTGTACGTTGATAACGACCATTAGTATTTCGTCGATAGCCTGAACGTTGATTTCCACCTTGCTGTATTGCACGATATTGTAAGCCAAAAGTTTCGGCATTAACACGACGTTCTTCATTTCGATTACGACGAGCATTTCTAAAATTATTTACAAATAATTAAACAAAAAAGAAAAGAATAAGTAGTATTGCTTGTTTTCTAAATTTTACGTTTTTTCTTTTGTCGTTGATTCACATGAAATACGATCGAAGAAACTTTTTTGTTTATCATAATAACCATCAAGATTTGTTTCTTGTTGTTCTACTTGGGTTGCTGTTGATGAAACAGTTGGCTGACTTTCTGTATCTTTTTCTTGTTCAACTTTAGGTGAATCACTAGTTGTTTCAGTTTTATTTATTTTAATTGATAAACTTTTCTTAATTTCGTCTTCAATAGCATTCTTGTCAAATTCAGCATTCGATTTTTCAAAGTCAAAATCACCAACAAACTTCAAAGCAGATCGCTGATTACCATTACTACGTTCGCGTTGTTGACGATTGTTTCGTGTTTGTTGTTGATTATTTTGCATACCACCAGTTGAATTGCGTCGTTGACGATAATTAAATCTACCTGTGGGTTGTTGTCCTGTAAACAAATGAGGAAAATAGTAAATACATGATGATTTTCAAACGATCGGAATAACGTACGTCTTGATGGATAAAATCGATTATCATTATAATTTTGTGATTGTCTAGGAAATCGTTGTGAATAACGTGACCAATCGTTATTACCATTATTTCGACGATTTGGAATGTAATCATTATAATAGTCCTGCTGCCGTGGACGTCGTTGATTACCATACGAATAATCTTGACTATCGAATTGACGTAATGGTGATTGTTGACTAAATCGTCTTGATGAATGTTTTTGATTGAAATGGAATGGTCGTGATGATTCAGATGATTTCAAGCCTTTGCCAGCACCTTGGCGAGCAGGTGGTGATGGCATTGTACCTCGATTTGATAATGTACGTGTCTGTCCATTTTGAGATACTGCTACAGTGATGATTTCATTTTACACAAAGAATCTATCGTATTTTTATGTAACATACCTCCGACAGTCGTATTCGTGCCGATGGAAGTCGAGCGAGCATTTTCTGGACATGCTGATGACTAATGAAGCAGAACAAAAATATGACATTACTTAGTAATGAAATATTCAAAAAAAATTTCAGCTTATTTTCTATAGATTCTTATTCATGTTAGTTTAACTAGTCCATCGATTAGCTAATAAGTTGATAACGAGCGTCACTGTTGCATCTCGATGTAAACATGCTAAATGATATAGATACCTCGACAATGGCTGGATCTTGTGTCAATGAACTTTGTGGAGGTTCGCGCACTTGAAGATCTTCAATATCAGCACCACGAAAAATAATGTATTCAAAGATTTCATCTCGAGCAGGTACAGGCCGATCAGTTGGACGATCTTCTGTACCAAACGAACGGACTAAAATCGATAAATTTACATTTTAGTGTTTTCTTTGCTCTACTTCAAATTCTTACCTTTTGAAAGCGCAACGGTCGACTCGTTGGCATCGATTGTATAAAGAATACCTTCGTAACGAATTTTAGCTTTTGATACAAGACTAATTTTAGAACCAAGATAGGGTGAATCAGTTGCACCAGATGATGAAGTTTTCTTCAATGATGTACTATTAGCTAAGCTCATTTTGATATCTTATTCTGCTACCGACGTTATGGACGGAGAAAGACGAAAAGTGAAGATGATCAAATAGAAAACACACACTACTTTTTCTTTTCTCTTTTATTAACGTTTATATATGCGTGATGTCGTCTATAGTTAGATAATGATAAATACTAGCCGAATACAGTCACATCATTTGTTTTATATCATCTATCTAGGGATCGATATTCACTTTTCTTAAATTAAAAAGAGAGATGTTTCTAGAACAAAGAAATCTGTATGGACGAGTTTAGATCATTCCAGGGCCTAGATTTCTACTGAGTTTAAAATGGTCGGTAAAGCGTCAAAGTGGAGGATCAATATGAAAATAAATTCTAATCCATCATTTAAAATAATGTGAAAAAAGTCTTTTCCCTGTTAGTTTCGAAAGAAGGATTTTCACTCAAAATTTTTGTCTACACAGATGTCACTCACATGCATATATCAATTGTCTGTACATATAAAGTAATTAGAGATATTTCATAAGAAATATTTGGCTTATGTTTGTAGAGAAAATATGCCTCTATATACTCTTTGTCACATTATTTGTCACAATTGATCGTCTAACCTCAAAATCCTACGAGAGGGAGCCATTGCCAACAATTCTATCATCAATGTAGTGAAAATGGCGCCGTCTATCTTTATACCAACAACAGTATGCGATCAGAAATTTTCAATGCACTGATGAAGGAAGTTTTTTATCCTGAAACTCTGTGCATTTCTCTATTCCAATTGTCAATGATCACCACGTTACAAGTACTCACTGATTAATCATTTGATTTACAAAGAAAAATCTGAGCCGCGTATTTCCAACGAAAATATGCTGTAAAACATCAATTTAGTGACTTTGTTTCGCTTCTGATTGGTCTAAGTGTATAGGTTTTTTTCAATCGAGTTGAGTATTCAGAATGAGTCATTGAGTGTCGATCATACCATTTACTTTCAATGTCAAATCAACTAACTTAAAAGTTGTTTCTAATAGTTTTGATAACATGAAAACGTATGACATTGTCGTCATTTACGCTTTAGTTGAATAGAAGAAACAAGCAGCACAACAGCAAAAGGAAATTAGAAATCGTCCAGACGAATGAAGAAATATAGATTTTAAATCCATACTACAGTACACAAATTATTTGAATGTTAACAGTCCATATTAATCATTCGTTTTTATTAATTCGGATAAAAAATTTAAATCCATCGTTTCAGTCTTCACTCATAGCGATTGATAAAATAATTCTTTTTGTCCTTCTTTGTATGTTCTTCAATCATGTCGATTATGTAATTGAAAAACATAGACCGAATCTACAAATTTTGGTTTTTTTTCCAAAAATATTTTTCATCACAAATGTATTAATTTATCGTGCACACATGTTAAAAGAATAACACCGTTAAAAGCTAACATCAATCAATTGATATGTCCTCAATTTATTACTCTAGTGAGTCCATAAGTACTATTTTTGTAAATAGATAACATATGGAATAGGGTTTTACGTTTGCATTTGTATGATTAAGAGAAACTAGCTATCAGTCGAGTCACCTTTTTTTCTTTCGAAATTTGACTTCATAAACGGTTGTGACGTGTTTTCTATTTGAGTCACATCTGATACGTATCAATACTTGATGGTTAGTGTGATTTAATTTTTAGGAAGATACATACACACCTACACCCTAGCCGAGACAAAAAATGTTTTCAACTACTCCAATTGTAGTTTCAAAAACGTTTTTCTTTTCACGATTCGACTTTCAACTTTGACTAAGTCGTGATCAGAATCCGAGTCAGACTTGAATGCCCGATGCAGTTCACTACCATTAATATGAAAATTAGATAGTCATTCCCTTTAGATTGTGACGCAGCATTTTTATTTGGTGCATCAATCAATTCGACGATGGCATCACCAGATAAACATGATCATGGTGAGTTTGATTCAGTATTATATATCTTTTTATTGATTACGTCAATATTTAAATAAATAGAAAAGTCAGTAGAAACAGAATTTCCTCGTGTAGATCGAAAAACAGTTGTTGATCATACAACCGAAGTAATAATTTTTGTGTTCATTCGAATTCGAATTAGTCGTAACAGTTCATAGTTTTTATTTCCTTTTTTCTTTTATTGAAAAGCGTTTTCTATCCGACATACTTAATTATACGAAGAATCGTCTTGAAGAATTTTCCTCCGAAATTAAAAGCATAACTGATATTGCACCAATTGATTATACACATAAACACAATTCGCTATCTGCAAAGGATTTATCGATAATCAATAAAATTAAGAGAGAATCATCATCATTAACAGCTCCAAAAAGTAATGATCGTAAAAAGTCATCGGCAGCATTTTTGACGAAAACATTTGAAAGTCGTTCATCGGTACTAACGGACTTACTTGAGATATCACATTTTCAATCGATCAGGCAAATATTTATTTCAATATTAATCATTGTCGTTTTGCAAGTTGCCGTAACTGATTTATTTGAATTAGGAACGTAAGCATAAGATGCATGAATTATTGTTTTTGTTTTATCTGAATAGTGCGTTTTATTTGTTGCTGTTCTAGCATCGATTTTCGATTTGATGTTATCGCATGGAACTTTTCAAATTTATCTGCATGTTTTTATCTTTGGATCCTTTTATTTGCATCAACTTGTGTTGGTGTTTATCTTGGCTTTTGTCTATGGGCATATACGCGTCTTTTATTTATTCATAAGGTTTCATCATCACAGAATACAACAGATAGAACAAGTGCGTTGAATGAAAAATACAGCGGTCTTGGTATGATTTAAATTAATTGAATTCATCTGGCGTTATTCGTTTTTTTTATACTTTCAGTAATAGTCGATTGTATATGGGTCGTCATTTACTGCTTATATATTGCATTATTTTTATTTTTTCCGGTACATTTTATTCTGGCAGAAAATTATCCGATTGTTACACGAATTATTATCCTGTTCGAACAAGTAAAGTTGCTTTTCCTACTTGTAAACATAATTCATAATAGATGTTCGGCCTGTCCACGTAACGGTGTACCTTGATGTTCGAAGTTTTCCTACTAAATTAAGCAAAACCAATCTAACTATCGTGTAGAGTGAAGTCGATAATATACAGAAGTGCATCGTTTATTTACAGAGCTATTCGTTTTCTTGAAAAAATGAATCATACAAAGGAGCTGTGTCTCATAGACGAAAAAGTCCGAGTTTATTATTAGTCCTTGTTTTCAGATTTTTCGTACAGAATAATAGTCCTCTTCCAAAGCCTCTCGCATGAATTAAACATACTTTCAATAGCCTATGAAATCATGCGAAGGATAGTATGTTTCATTGCTGCTTTAATAATTTATTTGGTTTTGTAAATGTAATATATCGATGAAAGTGATTCCGTCACGAAACTTTCCTGTAGTTTAGTTTTAGCCAAGAGTACGACTCTTTTTTTATACAAGTAATGCTCTAAATACAGTTTTTTACACTGTATTATATGGTCATATTTGTAATTTTTATGAACATATTAACGGGCCATAAATGACGTGATGGAATCACCATTAAATGATGAGGAATTTTTCATAAATTTAAAAGCATTATTTTTCTCTGAAATTATACTCCCAAAGAGATGTTAGTATGCATACAAATGATTGTAGAGAGCCACGAATAGTTAATATAGTAGTTGCTTTGCGATGGTTTCCAGTTGTTTCTGTTATTTGGACCGAAGGAGCCATTTAGGAAGTACTGCATATAGACCACGATCAGTTTTTCGGCAGAACATTTTCTATCAATCTCACCAACTTGATAGATATTCTCAGAATAGTTAGATGTATCAGAGTTAGAAAGAAACTGGAAATTTCAGCTCAAATGGGTAAGTTATTATGGAGATCTACAATCTTTGCAATACTTTCACTCACCTATGTAGGGAATGTTCTCAGTTAATTTTAATTTTCTACACAAAAATGACAGTTATGACAGAAATGTTTTTACTGTAGATACTTCCAAGCATCGGCTATCTTTTGGTCATATTGAAACCACATAATCGAGAATTTTTTCTAGTATCAACATGGGCCTTCTTTCTAAAAATGACATGAGGTGCCAATAAAAATATATTATCGATGAGGCACTTTCCATAACAGGAAATGATAGCCTATGGTTGACAGTATCTACAGTAAAATAGTGGCTATCATAACTCTTACGGCTCTTTAAAAAATTAAAATTTACTGAAAACTATTGTTCTGCAAGCTATTCCACACATAGATCAGTATATATATTATAAAGTCTATATCTCCATAATGATTTGTTCATCTGAGCTGAAAGTTTTAGTATCTTCCTAACTTTGCTAGACCTACATTCTGACGAACAATCTTTTAATTTCTGGAGAAGTAAACGTAAATGAAACATCCTCATTTCGTTAATGGGATTCCGTCATAAAAATATGATTCCGCCACTGTGATTTTTCCACTTAAAAAATTTGTATTATATTTTTTCCAATTTTTTATTCAGATAGCTTGTCATCTGAGCTATAACTTGTCTACAGAAAGTTTTTTCTTTGGATTTGTAATTGAACTAAGTTTTCGCCTTCTTTGAGCGACAGTCGAAATGGAATTCTCAATTTTGTTGATTCCGCAACGCACCGATATTTTAATCGTAGGCAACTATGGAAGCTTCGAATTTGATTAAACTTTCAGAACATGTAGGGCAACTCAGCTCACATAATATGTGAGTATTACAGTCTTCATCTGACTTAATTAAATCGAGATATTGAAAAGAGAAGGAGAAAAAACGTGATTCCATCACGCTTGGACAGACCGTGTTCCAACAGAGAATGCTAGAACTTTTTCTTCTATCGGAAAGATATCGTACATGAGTTTTCGATTGAAAATTTTCGGTCGAAACTTTCTAGCAACATAGTACAGTATGCATGAAAGCGATAAGATTAATATTCAGCGAATCTATTGAAGATACTATTGTTTGTGAACAATAAGTGGAGACAAATTACTTATCAGTAACGGAGATTAGTGTTCGACATGGGTAAATTATTCGTGAATTCACTCCCGCAGACCCGAACTGAGTAAAATAAAACTCAATCCTATTAGGAGTTAGAAAATTTCGCTAATTGGAGAAATTTACGTCACCCCCTCCCACCCGAGATCCAAAACTTTCATATTGAGTAGATCTGTGTCCAACACTGATGCAGACTACAACACAAGAAAAACTAAAACGTACCATAAATTGGCCAAGGAATACTTAAGCTTGAAAAGTATAAGACCGTCAATTCGAACTTTGACAAAATGAGTTTTTGCTTACTAAGCATTGCACAAATTCAAAAGTTACCAAACGAATTCTTAGTCAAAAACTACTGGTTCTAATGTGATTCATTCTGTATTTAAAAGTTTATTACGATTGGCTTGTTTGTAAACAAACAGATTGATTGTTATCCGAGCTGGAAACTTAAGCCCGAAGTGAGTGTGTTGTACTAGTCACTTGAACAAACACAGACATCTGTATGCCTACATATACACTCTAACACTAGCTCAGATGATAAGCTTTATGTATGAACTATATAATTACAATAGAATTTTAAATATAGGACGAAACTCATTTGGTCCAACGGTTTCACCTATAAATTTTTTCGATGATACGAAATTCACTGAAAATAGACTTTAATTTTGAGGATACCCAAGTCATCCACAAAGTAAGTGTAACACGAAGCTCAGATAAATTGAAATATTGTGTTGATGTTGTCTTTGACTCGTATTTTGCTCATATTATGTTCTGACAGATACTAAATAGTGTCATATACTTTGAAATTATTACATTACATCAGTCAGACTGAAGCCTTGCCTAAAAATTGAACACAAATGCTCAGAGTGATGTGATATTTATTTGAGAAAATTTTACAAATACCATGCTGAATAGGTATTCGGTGACCATACTGAAATCTGGAATGTTTCTCAAACGCTGTGTTTCAATAGTTTCTGAAATAGTCTTGATCGATTCTTTGAATTTAATCTGATGTATTTCAGAAAAACATGATAGAAGAGATGCATGAATTGCTTCTACTTTTGATTATGTTGCAGTTCATAAACTTACCTGACTTTATATCTAGTATTTACTAATTTTTGCACATGAAAAGCCTGATTTGCTTGTTGAAACGTATCTGTACACAAGTTAAGTGAACGTTACAGAGGTATCATAATTATGACCGGAATCAAGTTTATTGCAGAAAAAAAAAATAAACTAAATTCGAACATATCATCAAAGTAATTTGTGTACTGTTCTAAAATTGCTTCAAACGATAACGAACGAATGATGAGACTATTCATCATTATAATTGAGAAGTAAAATCCATTCAGATATGTAAACTAATATCGATTAAGACAAGTGTGGAGAAAAATCTTTCTTCTTTCGAAATATTTATGTTTACGAGACTCTTTTGTAAACTACGGCTAAGAAATACGATATACATGTATACATATATATCTATAGAATGATAAGTCGCATTATTTTATAAACTTCATCTTTCAATCAAGTCGGCTTTCACTCGAACGACTCAATAAGTCCTTAAAATATAGGCAATAAGTAGCAAGCCGTCTTTTATCATTTAGTCAAAAAAATTAAGACATTTATGGCCACTTGACTGAAGAAGAAGAAGATGCACAAGAATTTAGAACTCAAAACTAAGATAGATGGAAGATGGCGACTGACACTGGCACACGATAGATTTCTCTCGTTAGAATTGACGACTGTGCCCTCAGTTATCAGCCAGAAGTTTCTGCCAATGCAAAAAAATAGTAGGATTGGAGTCAGTAGGGTAACAGTAAACAGACCCGATTCTGTCGTTTGGAAATCCCTGTCAGACCAATAATATTCCAAAAAACTGGTTGATCGGATTGGTTGAAAATCGTTCCAGGTTGGTCGAAAATAACCCGAACCCGCAGAGAGCTGGTGTAGTGACCGTTCAACAAAACTAAGCGATAAATTGGTATAGAGTCGGTCGGATTTTCTGGTCGACTTCAGGCCTTTCGCAAATTGAATCACCGATTTTATCTACATTTGGTCTGCCTACTGGTGCGTAAAAGAAAAGAAACCATGATTCGAAAGATGCTTTTGATCAAAAAAGTAGAAAAAATAAGCTAGATATTTAAATAAAGCTAAAAAAAGAATCAAACTACCTCGAAAATGGAACCCGATCAAGCCGAAAAACAGGATCTGATCCTCTCGTTTGATTTCATCTGTGCAATTGGTTATGTATTTACTCTAACAGTTTTTGACATTACCTTAATTTCTAATATATGATTGCAACCGATTGCTTGAGAGAGATCTTATTTATTCTGTCAATTGAAAATTGAAAATATTAATCCTATGGCTAAAAAAGTGGGTTGAAAGGGAATATGTTTTCAAGTCTTTAACCGATGAAATTGCGGTATCTACCATCATAGGTAACTTTCTCAACCGATCCCTCACGGTTCCAACTTTGAAATCTAGTAAGCATTGAAAAAACTAAATTTCGAAAGATTTGAAAATTTAATTACTCATCATTTAAAATAAATCCAAGACTACATCATTCATCAGTGCTAACATGTATGAAAGGTAAACTCTGGTGAAAGATTTCAAAGTTGCTAATATTTCTTCGGTCAAAATTAAAGTCAGAAAGCCTTGAATCCCATAATCCTCGTTTGTATCGACTTCTCTCCAGGCAGACAAACATTTGGAAAAACTTGTTTAAACATTCAATCGGGAACGCCGTTTGTCAGTCATTAACATTTATTAACAAAACGCAAGAAACGCGGTTTTTACGCAGAATTTTCACTTTTGGAGCATGAAAATGGATAAAAACTCTAATTCTGATGGTTTAAACGCATAGGCTTTTAAGTTGTCAAATAATTTTACGTTTTAACCCTTAGAACTAGAGTTTTTATCCGTTTTCACGTTCCAAAAGTGAAAATTCTGAGTAAAAATCGCGTTTCTTGTGTTTTTAATGAGCGTTAATGACTCACAATCGGCGTTCCCGATGGAATGTTTAAACGCGTTTTTCCAAAAGTTTGTCTGCTTGGGTCACTACCACATGAAAAGTTGAGTGCCTTGTCACACTTGGACTTGTTACACTGACAATGGCATTGGATGTTTTTCTTACGAAGTTATAGATAATTTCATGGGTGCAGTTCGAGTATCTTTCAATTTTTTGAAGATGGCAAAAAAAAATAGATTTTATTTCACAGTTGCAAATCAATTCTTTTAACAAAAACAGCAACTTCTCAGATTCCATATACAAAATTGAGCATGTTTTGTTATTCGACAAAAAAGAATATGTAATTAAGTGCTACGTTGTGTCGCCGATAAAACTTACCTTTTCACAATTATATGTACTAAGACTAGAAATACATAATCCAAAATGAGCTCTTTAAATGAATCTTCTTTCTTGAATTAATATCGTTGATTAATTTTTTTTCAACGCAAAACTTTCTAGTCATGGTTAGAACATATCTAAGATCTTTGCAGAGAAACAGTCTGTAGTAAAAATGATTACTTGTACAACAGTAAGACTTTCTTGATATTACTCGTCTCATACCATGAATAGAGCAGCACAGTAATCGACTTATTAAATCGAAATTTTCAATATTCGATGGTAAAATAGAAAATACTTCAAAAGCCAAGTTTCACCATGAACCCTGTCGTCGAAAAACATATCACTAGTCTTAATTGAGACTTATCCGAAAAGTAACTATTGTTTTATAAACTTTTCACAATTAATCATCTAGAACGCATCTTTGGAGAGTGCGGAAAATGTTGTATGTCGTTTATGTTACGAACAAGGAGATAGCAGTTAAATATTTTTGTTACATAGCTTGAGTACAATCGACAACCAGCTGATGAATAAGGAACTTCAATGGAATAACGTTCGGACAGTATTCAATTATTCTAAAAACAAATGTTACTACAAAAACAATCATACAAAAACACAGTATAATTTTGTCATACAATCTGATATCAATGTGCAAAAGAAAGTCTATTTGACTACCAGACACTATACAAAAGATATAGAGGGTGTGGGTATTTAAAATAAGCTTTCAATTTATTTCGATTATTAGCCAAACGAGTGTTTTCATTTCGTGGACTTATTTGAATTTTTACCAGAATAATCCCATGCATATTAGATATGAACATGTTGTAGAACATAAATGTTTCTCCTTCTTGAACATAAGCCTCTCATACATACAAAATTACATTCATGACGTAGAGTTTGGTGTCTAGTTAAAACTCATTATATGATTTATTTAATTGACACTTGATCCGTATTTGAGTTATTACTAACGAGCTAATTTCTAATTGATGATTGATAACATAATTTACTCAAAGAACTTGATAAGTGACTTATAAGACTATTTTTACATTAGTGAATATTGAGTGAAAATTAGTTACTTACAATTTCTTACTATTTTTGAGACGACCGAAACACTATTTTATATAGTTCATTTCAAGTACATTTGAAACTACCAACTTTTATTTCAGGTTCGATTTTTAATGAAAGCTCATTCGTTTGTACGAGAAAATGCACCACGTATTATACTTTATGGCGGAAGAACTTCAACAAAAAGTAGAGAATTCTCAACGTGATGTTCTTCCCAGTTATTTTTATTTTATTTATTTTTGTAGAAACAGATGAAAACATTATGATAAACGAGTCAGATAGTTCATCCGATGACCAACATACAATGTCCACTGCTCATTATCCATATCCAGAATTTTCTAAATATGTTTATTTTCTATTTTCACCAACACTTATTTATCGTGACTCCTATCCTCGAGCATTATCTATTAGATGGAATTACGTCGTGACACAATTAGCACAATTCGTTGCAACAGTCTTTTTTGGCTATTATTTATTCTATCGCTTTTGTTTACCAGTATTTCGTCATTTTAAATCGGAAAATGTTACTGTCAAAATGTTTGTTCTTTCAATTCTCAATTGCACATTACCAGGAGCTCTTCTATTGTTTTCCGGTAAGCTCCAAAATAACAGGCGAATACGAAATTGAACTTGTAATGGCACCGATAGAACAACCGAGCTTGTAGGATAAATATTAGCGTCAGGAAGCCTGGGGTTTAGTAATAGACAAGAATAGTTAACTTCGTAGATTCAAATTTACGCTTGAGGAGAAAGAAACTAGAAAAAAGATTCTAACAACTTTCGATATTGTGCGACAATATAATTCGCATACAAGAATCCCACGACGATTTAGATACGAAATTGTGCGCAAAAGAAGGCTTGAAGAAAATAATAATTTCAAAATAAATTTCGAGTCGTAAAACTCTCGTACGCTTCAAATTTGATTGCTTTTCTGTGTACATACATAGAAAAAGAATTCTGTTGGTTTTTATTAAGTAACTCATACTATAACAAGTACCAGATCTCCGTTTACTTGAATATATTTTGTGACAACACCGATTCGATATCAAACTATGACGAACAATAAATTTTTCTGAAGCCTTCCAAACAAAAAAAATTCGATACAACTAAGACTATTTTGTTCTCATAAAAACTATGTTATGCAATTAAATCTCAGGATGAATAGTGTTGAGACTTATTATTTCAGTGAGAGACTGCTGTTCTAAATAATAAATAAGAAGCTTTTCTATAAAAAAAACCAATGTTAAGGTTTGATATCCTTCAAATACCTGTAGAGAAAAATCTATTCAACTGAAATGAAACCATTGTTTATATAAACGTATTCAAATACACCGAGCTATTTTTAAAAAATGAATTAGCACTTAAATTTCAAGAAACGAGTATCAACACGATATCTACTTGTTGACTATAATCACTTGAGTAGCTTAAAGATTTTCTATAAATGAAGATAAAACATCTACTCATGACTAGAGCCACCCGAGATATACCTCTAACTGTTCAAATCGTGAGTATTTTTCATTGTCAGAAATTCATAAGTAAAGAATAAGTTATCTTTGTAAACTGAATGCTAGTAGAATGCAGTTTCATTTTCGTGTGTCACGAAAGGAATATTTATTAATGAAATGAAACTTTGCATGAAAATATTTAACAAGGAATAGGACCGACATTCCTGTATCTCTACACTTGATCATAGACGAATTTCAATCACTACCTGTTGGTAAAGTAAAAAAACGTGTTTCCATCAAGGAAGGATGTCCGTAGGTCGCCAGAATGAAGCGGACCGGATATGCCTGCAAATCAAAGAAAAAATGATGCAAATACTATGATTACAATTATTTATGAGCTACCCTTAGCGAAACATTCGATAATAAAAGTCATTCATTTTATGTTCTTCTATATGTGTCTGTATGAGTTTCATAGGTGAATATAAGTGAAAAGGAAAAAGAAAAGAATTCTACCTGAGGCTGTATTTTAATTGGACAGTCATAGAAAGCATGACAAATTACAGCAAATGGAAAAGAAGCTGATGATAGGATATTTGAAAAGATAATTTTTGATGATATTCTCATCATATTCATTATCAACTGACACGATATCCATCAATTGACAAAACAATATCGAAGAATGAAACGCTTAAAAATCTTCGTTAAATATTTCAAGAAAAGATCCTAATCCCCTTTTTAATACAGAGCTAAACGAATGAAGACTAAAATTTTAATAACCCCCCCCCCCCGCCCCGAGACACACAAACACGCACAAATATTATACACGCAAACGAATATTATTGATTGATATGAAAATTTTTAGCTTTTTATGGTTTTCTTCATTGTTGGCTGAATGCAAATGCTGAATTACTTCAGTTTGCTGATCGGCAATTCTATAGTGTATGTTGATTATTCAAAAGTATCTTATTCATATCGTTATCGATTGATATTAGGATTGGTGGACAGCTACGTCATGGAGTGCATATTATCGAACATGGAACATTGTCTGTTGAATTTTCAAAATTTCAATTGCGTATAATTCTCTTATATTCTAGGTCGTTCATGATTGGCTTTATACCTATATTTATCGCGATTGTCATAAAGCAAGTCCAAAAGAAAATCTATTTTGATTTTTCTATCTTTTATGATTTCTCTTTTTTAAATCCGCAGTTATTTGGTGTTAAATATCGTATGGTATCCATGTATGCCGTTATATTTTCAAGTGCATGTGTTCACGAATATATTCTTGCGTTATCATTTGGATATTTTCATCCAATATTATTCGTACAATTCGCAATACTTGGATGTAAGTTATTCTATGACGTTTTAGTAAAAGAAGGAAAACAAATGTAATTCATATTTTCTTTTAAGCTATTGCTATGCGCATTTTACCGAAGCGTACACAAAATATTGCTTTTAATATTTTTATATGGACATCCTTATTCGTTGGAATTGGGATGCAAATGTGTTTATATTCAATTGAATGGTATGCTCGACAAAATTGTCCTCGAGTAGTAGTAAGTATTAATAAAAAGCTTTTTTTTTCTCTATGTCATAAAACATTATTTTTAGAATGGGCCATTGGATTATTTTATACCAAGATCGTTTTTTTGTCGTGATACGAATGAAACATTAACGGTAGCAAGTGATCATCATGGCTTATGAAAGGAATCACATGAAACAAATTCATGAATGAATGATCCATGAAAAATAAAGAAACACACTCCACTAAAATTCGAATACTAACTTTATCTCACAATGTTTCGATTTTCATAAAGCGAGATGAAAACTCCATGCAAATTATATTTTATGTTTCCTTTTTGTATTTAGAATCATGACTATTTTTAAAATAAAATTATATTCTGTATAGATTCATTATCTAGTTTGACTATGCATGTTTCATCAATATTCGTAATCTGGCTCAGATATCCATACACAAAAACCATCATCACTATCTAAGGGTGACAAATAGCTCAATATGATTCTTTTTTCCTGTTGAGTAATATGCGATTGATACATGAAAGTGCAATGAAAGAAGGTTATAATATATCCTCTATACCTGATTCGTTTTTGATAAACGATCACTTCAACTAGAGAGGTGGGGGGGGGGGGGATCTGCTTGAACTACTGCTATTATATTAATCATTGTGTCTATATGATTTGTAATGTAAACAGGGTTCATTCTTTTTTATATTATCATATAGGAACGTAGAGGTCATAGTAAGTTCCTCAGCAGGGCAACATTACATACATTTTCCTTGTATCCCAATTGTTGTTACACAGTTACAAGCATTAAGCCAACTAAACAGACAACAAGAGACACACTCGCCAAGGTCTTAAACTTCCTCATTTTTTTCTTTCGTTTCTTAGCGTCTACTCCTTCCTACTCATGTACACACCTCTGTGTTTTTCTTATTTACTTGCCATATGTCTCGGAACATGGAGACCAAGAATTTATATTTTTCTTCTTCTTTCTGTTCCGACAAAAAAAAATAAGGCGATCAACAGCTTGCTGTTTCTCTCTCTTCTATGTTACGTTGGTTGTTGTTCAAGGCAAGAGGGAGAGAGAGAGAGACCGTGTGTGTGCATGTGTGAGAGAGAACACTAGCAACAAATCGTCCGATGTTGGTGCCGCATTGCAAAGAAACAAGGAGAAAATATTCTATATCTTATGTAAGAGAACAACCCATTTTTTTCTTAACATGTAAGACAGAGAAAGAAAGCAAAAAAAAGGACTACTACGCGCAAAGAACAAATGATCAAGCTTGTCTACATATATTTTATCGATAGAAAGAAAGAAAGCAAGAATAAGAGACAGCAAACTTCATTCATTCATAGATAAAACCAAGACGCAAGAAAAAAGGAAAAAATCTCTCGTTTTTTTGCGCGGAACTTTTAGGGCCATTTTTTTCTCTTCGTTTTTTTTTGCTGATTCGCTGTACTCCCTCTTTTCATTGTCGTCATCTATGGCGTCCTTTTTTTTCCTTTCTGGCTTATTGCGCTAGTCGACAGAGACATCAGTGCGTTGAAAGTACGCACGTGATACCTTAAATGAAGAGAGGGAAAGACAGAGAGCGGGGGAGGGAGAACAAAAAACACCTTCATATACGTAGATACGTTTCGGAATCGATTGTCTTGCACGGCATAGTCCCAGATATATACATGTAATGACTAGAGGTACGCATGAGATACAATTATTGTCAATGGTAAGTTAAACAATCAATTGTTTGAAAAGACTTTTATTTTTTTATTTATGATTGTAAAGGCTTATTGACCTTGATTTAAATTGTGTTTAAGAAAAGATTTGCACAGCCTTTTTCTTTTTTCTCTCTCTCTCTTTCTTCAATTTTAGATTGTTGTCGGGTTCCATCATAAGCTGACAGCTAGGAGGAGAGAAAAGAGTGTAAGAAAGCAGGTTTCCAGCATGACTCGTTAAGATTTGTATATACTGTGGCCTTTTGGCTCGAGAGGCCTATATTTAAAGCGAGCGAAATATTTTCAACTTAACCATGAATGAAACTAGCAATATTAGCAGTAGCTCAACCGGTGGCGTTTGTTCATCGTGTCTTAAAGAAATGCCTCTTATTATGACATCATCCTCATCATCTCGACTCTGTTCTAATTGTATAACAGAATTTATTGATCCTCAACAACAATTTTCATCGCATATGAACAATAAATTCCCACTATTTCCTTCATCACAACCATTATTAAGTATGCAGCAGCAGCAGCATCAACAACAACAATCCCAATCACAAATACAAGCTAATTTTTCACCATTATCATCATCATCAGCATCTTCGACATCATCCATATCATCATCAAATCGACGCTTTAGTGCATTTGATCCATTCACATCCGGTAATGATATAAAAACTAGTTTTCTACATCCATTTGCTGACATAAACAACACCTTTCCATCCTTGAATTCATCAAATTTAAATAATAACAACAATGATTTTGAATCGACAACATCTGACTTCATGCGTTATTTTCATAATTTTCTCAATGGAAATAATCAGAATAATATCGGTGACCGTGATAGTCCTACTAGTAGTGTTCAAAGTAATGATTTTCCACCGTTATTTACCTCAAATTCAACCAATAACAACTCTAACAATAACCATTTACCATCTCAGTCCTTACTGCAACGTCAACATTCAGCCTTCTCATCTGTTGATTCCACAACAAGTTCAACACCATCATTAAATCGTTCATCAACAAATGATATTCCATCAACATTATGTTGCTTCGGTAATAATCCTCCATATACATATTGTATTGAATGTGAGACATCACTATGTGAAAAGTGTGCATTGACACATCCGAAAATGCTTGGTTTTAAAGATCATCGGCAACAATTACTATCATCACAATTCAATATGAATAATATTAATAATAATATTAATAATAATAATAATAATAACAATAATAATAACAATAACAATAATAATTCTCGGTCCATCATTGGTCAGCCACCGCGGCAACAACCGCCACCAGATATATTACCCCTAGGTTCAGGTAAGTATCTTTATTTAATTGTTTATTTATTTATTTGATTAACAAGGACATTTCTATAGTTCGTTTATCACAACAAACACCATTCGATCATTCTTTCAATCGATCTTCATTAACAAATAATTCTTCGAATGATTTCCAATCATTATTTAGTTCATTTTTTTCTCAACTATCACTTAGTACACAGAATGCTGAGAATTCAATTAATAATAACCCACCTCCATCACCATCTGTTTCCTCGGCAACTATTTTTTGTCATGAACATTCAAATTTAAAAGCATCCTATTATTGTGATATGTGCTCACGAGCATATTGTCATGAATGTCAAGTTCATCATGCTCAACAACATACATTATCATCATTACAAGATACAATTGATAGTGCTCGGCAATTGACAAAACAATTTTTAATTGAATCCCAAACATTACTATATCATCTGGATGAATCATTAAAACAATCGACACGCACTATGGAAAATATTTCAATAAAAAGTTCAACAATTGAAAGTGAAATACGTACTATGATTAAATATTTTCTTGATATACTGTCACAACGGCAAGATTTCCTATTGAAAAATGTCGATAAAATACAAACCATGAAAACACAAACTTTACAACGGCAAATTAATGAATTAAATCAAGTTATTAAGCAACTTCATTTAACAATACTCGGTAAGTTAAAAATTTGAAGAACATAAAATTCAAGGACTTGACTTTGTTTTTCTCTAATCCCAATAGATTGTAATGAATGTTTAAAAACTGGAAACGATGCTGATTTAATTCGAATAAGAAATCGTCTATGGAATGAAACCATTAAAATGAAACAAACATTATTATTATATTTAAAACCTATTGAAGATGATTATATACAATTTCAAGGTTCACCATCATTAATCAATAAATCTTTAATGAATTATGGTCAATTAGTCACTTCAACCTATCCACAACTATGTGAATTATATGGTGATTCATTGTATTATACTATTCGTAATAGATTGACAGTTTTAAATTTACAAGCACGTAATCATTTAGGTGAATTACGTACAACTGGTGGTGATAATATTCAATGCTGTTTAATAGATACGGGTACAAATCAAACTGTTTCGTGTGAGATATATGATCGTCAAAATGGACAATATTTTATAACTTACATAGCTCAAACTGATAATTTACATATACTTAATGTATATGTGAATAATGCACCAATAAAAGACAATCCATTTCGTATACAAATAAAGCAAAATCGTAATTATTCAACGGTTGGTTTAAAATTAGAATTTGATATCGGCGGTGAAGGTGATCAAGATGGTAAATTATGTAGACCATGGGGTGTATGTTGTGACCATCAATCCAATATAATTGTCGCCGATAGATCAAACAATCGTATACAAATATTTAATAAACATGGACAATTTTTAAAAAAATTCGGTACACAAGGTAATCGTCCTGGACAATTTGATCGGCCAGCTGGTGTTGCATTTGATAAACAACTACATCGTATTGTTGTTACAGATAAAGATAATCATCGCATACAAGTATTTACATCTACAGGAGAATATATATTTAAATTTGGTGAAAAAGGCACAAAACCCGGTCAATTTAATTATCCATGGGATGTGGCTGTATCGTCAACATCCCAAATATTAATATCAGACACACGTAATCATCGTATACAATTATTTTCCAAAGATGGTCTATTTTTAAGAAAATATGGTTTCGATGGTCCTATATGGAAACAATTCGATTCACCACGTGGAGTTGTTTTTACTCATGCTGGTCATATAATTGTATCAGATTTTAATAATCATCGTTTATTATTCATATCATCAGATTTTCAAAATGCTCGATTTTTCGGCAGTGAAGGTTCAGCCAATGGACAATTTCTTCGTCCACAAGGTGTGGATATTGATGCCGAGGGAAATATTATTGTCGCTGATTCAAGAAACTATCGTGTACAAATATTTTCATCACAAGGCATATTTAAAACAAAATTTGGTACGCAAGGTTCAGGTCCTTCACAAATGGATAGACCAAGTGGATTGTGTGTTACACCGGATGGTCTTATTCTTGTTGTCGATTTTGGTAACAATCGTATTCTTGCTTATTAATTGTGTATACGATTTTATTTCTCACACATTTCACTCAGGTTTCTATCTGTCTCTTTACATATTCACATATATCAACCCGGTAGATATGCACAAAGAACAGTCTCTTTCTTTCTTTCTCTCGGAACTTTTGAAAAAACAAAATTTAAATTAAACAAAAACGACATATTGCTTTCATTTTCTTATCTTCTTTCTTTTTCCTTCAAATTCTCTCTATGAGTGAGGCACAAAAATTCGAACAGTAGCAGGGAAAATACAGTTTACGTATATCTGTACATATAAAGTCTCATTAATTGTTGTTTGTTGTTTATAATCATTGTTCATTGAATGTTTCTCTTGGGATATTTCATTTCATTTATGAGCACAGTGTGCTTCTTTAAAACAAAAGAAATTTTTCTTCTTTTCTTCGTTTTTTTAAATGTCTTTAGCTTCAAGTCGCTAGACCTATCTGCAGGGTAACACATAAACAGACTTCATATAATGTTCTCTCGTTATACAACTCAGGAACACGTCTCTGTGTGTGCGTCTCTCAGGATGAACAGTAGTGACTTTTTTCGAAAAACAGTACTACAATAATTCATTTTTTCTTTCCCTCCTCATTTTTTTGTTGTTTTAACAAAAAAAAAACAAATACTACAGGATATTATTCTTCTCGGCTGCTGCTGCTGCTACTACTACTACTACTACTACTACAACAACTACTACTGCTGCTGCTGCTGTTGCTACTGCTGATAAACAAAAGACAGGAGGCAAAACGAACAGAGTTCTAGATTGAGTTTTTTTTCTTCTTTACATACATGCAGTTCGCAGACTTTTCTTGCCACTCGGGTTTTTAACGAAATCTATATTAAATTTAAAAAAGACTACACGAAGTGTTTTTTTTCGTCTACTGCTATTGTTTCATTTCGTTTTTTTCTCTTTTTAAATTATAATCTTGCTCTTGCTTTCTTCTTGCTTCAGCATATGTCCTAATATAAGCTGCTATTTCTTCTTCAGTGTGTGTGTGTGTGTGTATCGTTCTCTTTTGTAACATGATCTTTTCGTTTTGAAATTCGAGTGCAAATTAATAAAAATAAAGTCGATTTATCATTTATTTATTTACTTGTTTGGTTCGCCTTCAATTCAGGGTCATTGTCGGGCGTCTTAGCACGCATTGCTTGTTGACTCTTGTCAAGGCTATATATTAAGTATTCTACGCGTAATATGTTGCCTTCGCCGGATAAAAACAAAGTTTGGCATTGACAAAAGAATTGTTTGTTTCGTTCTCTTGCCGTTGATAGACATTCGTCCTTGTCGGAATCATTAGTACAAAGAACGAGAAGAAGAAAAAGAGAAAGAAACAAAACTCAAGGAAGGCTGTCTACGCACATTAATGAACGACTTATGCGTGTGTGTGTGTGTGTGTGTGTGTGTCTCGTCCTTATCAGGCAGACATTTGCCAAGGTCAACGAGTCGGGCATCAGAAAAGGAAATAACAGAGAAAATTCTTTTTATGCATATTTTACAGCTGATGATAATCAGCTCAATGACATGTCACCTTGGAAAGAACAAAAAAACAGAATATTTATTATGATGTAGCAGCAAGGTCGAGATAATCTCGTTTAAGTTTATTTCTTCAATAAAAAAACTATTATTCAAGGACTATTACTTGTACGTGCAGTACATGCTTTCAATTGTACTGAATTATTAGGACAAAAGCAAGCGAAAGCTGGTTGACCAGCTGGATTAGCAAAACAGTAACCCGGTGCACAATTTAAGTCACAAATAGCTAAATGAAAAATAAGTAAATAAACACATTGATGTAAATAGAATTTTACCTGGTCTTGTGTCTACTACGCATGTGTTTCCTGTAAAACCAGGAGCACACGAACAAGTATAAGTATTTCCAGAAACCGAACATACACCAGCATTTCTACATGGATTACTATCACATGGAGCTGAAAATAACAAGTTTTCAATAAAAACATGGTTCTTTTATGATGTCAACTAACAAAGACTCACAATAAACGGATGTTACAGCTTCACATTGTTTTCCTCGGTATGGACTTGGACATTGACATTCAAAAGTAATAGGACCTTGAATACATGAACCACCATTACGACATGGCTGAGAAGCACAATTATCTTTCATACAGAAATGGAAAATAGATAATATGATTCCTTATCATTTTCACAGAAACTAACTGTTGACTAAAGCTGTACATCGATCTCCAGTATATCCCGGTGGACAAGCACATTTATAACTTGCTCCATTTGCTATCAAGACACACGTACCACCATTGCTACATAACGAAGCACTGCAGGAAGCTAGAATCCAAAAAATATATATGAAGTATTTCACTGACAGAATCTGTAATAACTGCGAGTAACTTACAAACAACAATTTCACAATTTTTTCCGGTGTATTGAGGAGTACAAGCACATGTATAGTCATTGTTATTTAGTGGAAAACATGCTGCACCATTTCTACATAGTGACGGTTTGCAAGCTACATGAGCAATGAAAGATCGATGATCAAAATATATAAAAATGATTTCTTTTCGAGTAATCCTACGAGTGTTGACTGTTAACGAAGTCTCACAATATTGACCAGTGAAGCCAGCTGGACATGAACATCGGTAAGCATTTCCAGCTAGAGTACATCTTGAAAAGAAAAGAATCATGTGGTCGATTTCATATTTCATCAGTGAACTTACGCTCCACCATTCAAGCAAGCTGTACTGCCTTGTAAACAATAGTTAGCTGAATCCAAGAAAAACTATACTATATTCAACAAAAATACAAACATAAATTTCGTCTACCTGCATTAGATACTTCACAATTGGCTCCTGAAAATCCAGCTGGACATTGACATGTCCATGCATCTATTCCGACTGGGCTACATCTAAAAATTTGAAATTCGTATCTTGTTTGTAACTACGTCAAGTTCTTTTAGTCATACGTTCCACCATTTTTGCATATACTTGGAGTTATACTACATGCACCATTACCTGCAGATTAAAATCTAATCACAAAAGCTTTTTGTGTCAAGAATCTTTTTTACTGATCGTTTGTTCACATGTTGCACCTGTGTACGGTGATGGACATACACAAAATGGTGCACCATTGACTGATACGCAACTGAAATATTCAGCAATAGTTAAATCATTCACTTGAGAACATAGAATAGAAGAATTATCTTACCTGCCACCATTTCTACATGTTGATGGACCGCAAACATTCACTATGAAGAATGTTAGATAAAATAAAATATTATTTCTTTTTTTTTCTACGATAATTTGTACCGCTATTGCTGAATTGGCATTGAGGACCATAGAATGGACTGACACAAGTACATTGATACGAACCACTGAGTGATGTACATGTACCACCATTGGCACATGGAGCACTTTGACATGGATTCGATATTTCTTCAATAAGAAAAAATTAATAAGAGAATTCCAGAATAATCATGCTGCTTCACTTCAAATGAATGTTTCACACAAAAAACTTAATTCCTCTGACAATGAAATTTTTATTTTTTTTTCATCTTTTATTTATTATTGAGCCTGAGAACTAAGTAGTACGTATTTCAAGAACCTTTCTTGACATTGATGTTTGCTTGTTGATCGTTAAAAGCACAAATCAGAATCTAATTGACTCATCAGAAATAGTAAAAAGACGTTTACTTTGTTTGGCATTTTTCTCAAGCGAAGATTTTTTTTAAGTCACGAAAATTCAGATATACCTCCATAGGTACCAGGGAAAAGATTTTTACCATGCACTTTTTCAAGATATCTTCGATGTTGTAACTATTGTATTCAAAGAGCACATATTAAAATCGGTCTGGAAAAAATCGATCCCAAACGAATGTAGAATCTCGACAAATCGAAGATCAGATTGAAGTCAACTATGATCTCTGTATATTATAGAAGACAGTATTGTAAATGGCAACGTTAGCACTCAACTGACTTGATAGTATAGAACTGTTAAAATGAAATCGTTTCCAGAAATTTCGAAAAAGACACATGTACCTTTAAACTGATTTGAGTTATTTCATTTTCTCTCTCGACAGAAGTTTTCTAACGAGCGTATTTTATTCTGAAGTCGAGAGACAACTCCTGAATGAGTAACCATTATCTTGAAACAAGTTACATACCTTGATCCTGTGGTTGTATGGTAAGAAAAAACAAAGACTTCCGAATCTCAGCTTAAAACCTTCCCAAGACAAAGGACGTCATGAAAATTGGATTTATTTTTCGTACATGTTTCAGACATGATAGATTTTTTGTTCTATTTCAAACTATTACTATAAAAATAGACAATCTATTCAACTGTTCACTCAAATCAAGGAATTTCATGCACGTCGTTAAGAATACGATCGAATATAAAGGTATTAAAAATTCAAAAGCAAGCTACTCTAATCTATGCTTATGCCTATGCAAAGTTTCAAGTAGAAATTTCAAGTGGTAAACGTTCGCCGTAATCACTGAAGGGTAGTAAACTTTTCTTGAATATTCATTATTTACTTCAGCTTACGTAAAACGCATGTTTTTTGTCTACTGACGCAAGCAAGGCACATCATTTTTGTTTTCCATTCCTGAGAAGAAAACTGTTTCTTTTTTTAGTGCCAAACGATTTGTAGAACATGTCTTTCACATATTTTATTACTAATTTCAATTCGCTAACGTTTCTGTTAATATGTACCTTTAAATATTTAACAACTGTACTATGTCAAAAAGAAAAACACTAAGCTTCATGTTACTATGAAAATTGTAATAATCAGTAATGGTTGAGCACGTCTTATCTATGTCTATGAGTCGACTGAAACATAATATATCTAATGAAAAACTTCTCTCTTACGAACTTACCACATCTTGAGCCTGTAAATCCAGATGCACATTGACAGAAAGCGAGCGTATTATTATTCAAAGCAAGACATGTTCCTCCGTTCAAACATGGCGCCGACGCACAAATAGCTGAAAAGAAAATAAATTACATTTTTCGATTGAGTTCAATTACAAGCTATTCACAAATGGGTTGAATGAATGTTTCACAGTAAACTCCAGTATACTGTGCAGGACATGAACACGAAAAAGCACCATTTACGCCTGGAACACATACAGCATTATTTTGACAAGGTGATGGTTGTGAATAACATCGATTTAAATCTATAGAAATTTTATTTTGAAAAGATATTTTTATTTTAGTTGAAACATACTTTCACATCGTGCTCCATAGGTAAATTGATTGCAAGTACAAACATAGGAATTAGTCAACGAAGTCACAGTACACGTAGCACCATTTTGACATGGAGTTGATGCACATGGGGATACTGCTATTGTAGTCGCTAGTGAAAACAAAAGGACAGAAAACATTTGAAACAATGATAAACGATTAATAGCTAACGTAGAGGTGTTGTTGAAATGAGTATATCACAATTTTTGCCAGTTAAAGGAAGAAACGTTGGACAATTACAAATATAGTCCGTGTTACCATTTATTGACAAACATGTAGCACCATTACGACATGGAGTTGATGCACATGGGGATACTGCTATTGTAGTCGCTAGTGAAAACAAAAGGACAGAAAACATTTGAAATAACGATAAACGATTAATAGCTAACGTAGAGGTGTTGTTGAAATGAGTACATCACAATTTTTGCCAGTTAAAGGAAGAAACGTTGGACAATTACAAATATAGTCCGTGTTGCCATTTATTGACAAACATGTAGCACCATTACGACATGGATTAGATATACATTGTGATTGTGTTGTAGGTGCTGTTAAAACAAAAAAAAAGAAGAGCTTTTAAATAATGTTCAAAACTTGATAACAAACGTAGAAATGTCGTTGTTGAAATGAGTACATCACAATTTTTGCCAGTTAAAGGAAGATCCGGACGACATGTACACGTATAATCCGTATTGAAATTTATTGGCTGACATGTAGCGAAATTACGGCATGGATTTGAATTGCAAGCTAAAAATAATAGATGAATTTTCAGGAATCTATCTATTAGATATTTACGATTCACTTGTCCATTGACAATGACCACCGTAGAGAGAACGGTAAAAACGAAAGAAGTAAAAATAAAATACATTTGAAAATATTCTCAAGTTCCATTTAGAAGAAAACATCGTATATTTATATCAAAGCAAGATTAATAATATAGCAGTAAGCACCTATCTTCGTGATATTCGAAAAAAATAGGCTTATGGGGATATACGATAAAAAAAGACACCAATGCTATTATAGAAATGCGTAAAAACAATGAAATCAAGAATGAAATTCAATTATACACAACGCCTTAAGTCAAATCTAATCGAAGGAGTAACCATTAAAAACAGAAGTAAAATAATGACTCTTTTCACTATCGATTTTAGTACATAAATTTGGAAAAATCAACTTTTTTGAAAAAAGCATCAATAGAAACAATGTTGTTTTTTCTCATCCCAGCAACCACTTAATTATCACCGTACGCACCTCTTTTTACTCCCACTCATAAATAACAGATAGGCTAGTTCCATCATTGTCAGCAATTCTAATCATGAATCGGCTATGAGTTATTTCAGTTCTAAAAACGTTCTTTCAACTGTGAATAAGATGAGGAATTTCGTCGTCAGTGAGTGCGTCTTTCTGATGTTTGCAATTTTTTCCCTACTACTTATCTTTTTATGTTGTCAAAAAATTGATGTGCATCCTCTTCAAGTTTATAATAGCTCGTAAATAACACAAAATATAGACAAAAAAAGACTCCGGTGATGTTGCTAGTCCATTGACTATTAAACTTATCGAGTTCTTAATTGATACGGGCAATCAAATGAATTAATTGAATTTCATAAAATAAGAAAGTACTTCTTGAGATTAGAACCATAGTGTGAGATTAGAGATTTTCTCGATGGAGTTCATCATATCTATCAATTATTTCCTTAAAGCGTATCATCCTTCTAAACAATCTTTTTGTCCAAAACATCACAAAAAAATCTTTTCGACAGAGATTAATTATCTTCTAAATCCACTAGTACAGCTACACCAACGCTTTTCAATGTCCTCACTGACACCTACTGATGTATCCAGTAAATGAGAACAATATGCGTGTAGGATATTACAGATCTATCTAAAATGATTGCTTGAAGTATTGATTTCCGATAATAATTAACTACTATTCAAGAGGCCTAAAAATTGTAACTGTGTATTCAGGTGAATTACCAAAAAAGTATGCACTACTGAATAAATCAAAGTCAACTCGAAGTATATTTGATCGTACTTCAATAAAAACTGATATTCTATCGAATCTAGATCAATAAAATGTCGCTTACTAATCTTTGTTCGAATCCTTTTCATTTTATGACGTCGTCTTTTTTTTCGTTTTTTTATGCAATAGAACGATATGTTAAAAGAATGACAAGAAAAACAAAATCCGTTTTCAGAATAAAATTCAAAACTATCGAGTTTCATATTACATCACTTATAGTTTTGATCTTTCTTTTCATTGTAATTTTTTCCTTTGTCGATAGAATATTACTCGATATTTTCAACATGATATACAATAAATAATGCATGATTTTCACCAGTCTTCCATATTCTTTCATCATCGTCTAATCCATTTTCTTCTTTTCCACATGTTATGGCACTAGCGTGTTAAAGATGTCTATCTATTTATGTGCACAAAGGGTGTCGATACGTCATCAGTGAAATGATCGATCGATGTATTTCTAATCCTCGTATATGTTTTATTGACTTCAGTAATTATAGTTAGTATGACCTCAAGAGGCATACAAAAAAGAGAGAAAAACGAGAAGTCAAGTAATGCATGACTTTTTTTTCATTTACTCTTTTTGTTTATGCATACGATACTGCCAATCAGTGCAGGAAAGAAAATGCCCATTAAAGCCGACAGCATACGATGAACATCAGAAAGAAGAAGAACATTTTCGATTCCCTTATGATTAGAAATGCATGTCAATGCATACGAAGGTTTGATTTAAAGTAGATATCATATTAATCATTTCGACATGGTTTACTAATGACTTTAAAAAACAAAACTAACGCAATTCTATCCTTAAACAACAGCATTGTCTATCTTTGTAGCTAAAAAATCGACTTAAATAATGAAAACGTCTCGTGCTACAATCCTTCAATAATTAGATCCCAAACTTCTGATCTAAACTCTATCGATAATATATTGGATTCTTCATTGCTATAAATATCTAATATCTAAAAAGATCTTATTGATAAACAATGGTAGCAATAGCAAGAGTAATTTTCCCTAATGTCAATGGCAGCGACATGTGTTCACTACGTAAGTCAAATCTGGAACCTCAATAAATCATGAACTATATCGATAGATACAACTGACGCTTATAAAGTGAACAAAGTCACAGCCGATGCCAAAATGAGAAATCATCTCGTCGGAGTGTGAGATTTTTGTATTTTTTAAAACTAGTTGATTCTCGAGATGAGACTTTCTAGGTAAAAGTTGCAATATGAATTACTTTATTATAAGTATCATCAAGTTACGAAAGTAGAAACTATCGAAAAATTAACTAGTTAATTTGTATGATCTCAAGATAAATATAAAATATTATTTTAATGATGATGTAATGCAAATATGAAAGGAATTGATATCCAAACGATTCATTTACCAATACAAGAAGAACTAGCTAAGTCGTATGTCTCTACTGTGTTAAAGAAAACACTCTTGTTACATCGTTTCAAATGAAAGGAAACATATTCATAAGAATATACGAAGTTTTTGAGAGAAAATTTTTCGACGAAAAGTCTTTTCCATGACTATGAATCGTAGATAGTAATGCAACGAACATCTTCACACACAAGAATTCAGTCTTTTGTCGATTGAGAAAGTTGTGATCGTCTAATTCGTATCTTTATTGTATGATTTACTTCGTCTCTGCGCCCCCCCCCCTCCTAAAAGCAACAAATCTCATTGAACATAACACCGAATCTTCGCGCAATATAGATTGTTGAAATACATGATTTAGACTTTTATTACTAGATATTTATAAGTATTATTGGTTTAGAAGTAAAGGTATAACAGCAAAAAATTCATTATATATCAGCAGTAGTACTTCTCCGTTGACAGCTGAAATTTTGCAAAAGCAAACCTTTTACTTCAATGAAAATCTCATCCTACTCGTCAGATATTGGTTGACATTCTCTATTCTAAATTATGACAGAAAATATAAAAAAAGAACATTTTGTCACGTTCTAAATACGTCAAGAAAAGCCAAAACTAAAGTATATCAAACTATCAACGACCACCTATTTTATATTATTTTCATTTTTATCTGTTGAATTTTCAGGCAGCAATTCAAATCAAAATAAAATATACATGTTCTGAACTACGTGAGCCCATGTCGTCTATTCTTCTATGAGTTAAAGAAGTCAATCTCATTCGTCGTTGATAAAAATTATTTTTGATCAATGGGAATTTTTCTCGTTCTATGATATGAGTTTATATTGACCAACTAAACAGTCAGAAAAAGAGCAAAAAAGAAAACAAAATTATGAACAACTCACAATTTGGTTTAAGATTGATGATTTGCTCAAATTAAAAACGACAATCAATACTGTTCAAAAAACGAAAGAAAGAAAAGAATACATCAATCTCCATCATAATCTATCATGATGAATCAATACCATCATTCGCCACCATATACAACAATTCCATCTCATCATCATCAGTTTCATCTTAACAATACAATAATAACGACAACAACACCAACAGCAACGACTGCAAGTAATAATTCACCTATTTTTTCGATACCATCAACAAATTATAATTTACTTGATGAAAGTTATGTTTACACAACATTATCACCACCGAAACAACAACCTATATTTTATGATTCAGAAAACGCATATGAACACTATACAATCGATAATTCAACAACAGCTGAATCTATTTATCATCCGATGCCATCATTTGATCAATGTCAGAATTATTCAAATCATTTACAATTGAATCAACATTCGTATGAAGATTTTTCATTAGCTAATAATCAAACGCATAGTCTTGAACAGTCATCGATTGAACAACAACCAATTGTTACCGAGACAAAATATAAGTGGATGCAAATCAAACGTAAATCAGCTAGAACGTCAGGTAGTATTCAAATTTGATTAGTACATGTCCGGAAATGTATTTCATCAGATAGATAATGAATAAACATGTACAAGTGTCCAAAAAATAGACGATGAAGAGTATTTTTGTTTTCGAAAATTCATCTGTTGAATTATCTACCAATCATCTAACAACTTGTCATAATAAATGATTGATTCAGTACAAATACTCATGAGAAATTCCGAATCGATCGTCGTGATAATCCATCTGGCATCATAGTTGTACAAAAGAAAAACAAATCTAAGAGATAGATGCTTACAAGTTCAAGACTAGGTGTTTTAATTTTTCCAATCCCTATTATATAACCAGTGAAGTTTGTTCAAACGAGACAGATTATTATTAATGATATACATTTTTATAGCTATATACATGATCAAACATTAGTTTATATTCTACACATTGAGTATTCAACAGAGTCTCGTTACAAATAGCAAAACGAATCTAATGAAATCCAATTGTTTCGTCTTTGATAAAAATGCTTGTCTATGGAAAAGATCTTATTCTTTCGTGTAGCTCTAGTATTATTCTCAAGCATGCTTAGATATTTGACTGAGTTCGATAAAAATTTAATTATAGACTAACATTTCACAAGAGTAATGATTACTCGATGAATTACATGTCAGTCAATATATATATTTCTAGGCGGCCTTATAAAAACTCATAATGTGTATGGATATATAGAGTTCAGAGGATGGTGTATCTCTCACAGTGTTTTATTTTGGATAACTTCTTCCGAACTAATAAATATCAATACATGAAAACACAGAGACATAATACATATATGGTATAATGATTACAAGCTAAGGAATCGCACCATAATCTCTCATCAGTAGTTAGATCTCACTTGACAAATTCCTCTCTCGTTTGATTGAGAATTCTTTTAACAGTAAAGATGATTTATCATACGTCTTTGCAAAATAGAAATATCTGTCATCACTTCACTTGTTCCTTAATGTTTTTTTTTCTCAATCGAAGCTTTCATGATGACATAATATCTGATCATACACACATCTGCTTATTTGAAGGTAAACCGACCGATTGCATGTATGGTAGTCCATCAACAGATTGTTTAACGACTAACGCAGCTAACACTGGTCGAACGAGTTATTCAAATAAACAATTGACAGTATGAATGAAAAGAAAATACATCAAAAATATTTTTTAGGATGCATAAAAAAATGGGTTTTGATTTAGGAGCTCGAAAAAGAATTTCATTCCAGCCGTTACTTAACACGTGCAAGACGCATTGAGATAGCTACATTATTGCAATTGAATGAAAATCAAGTTAAGGTATGTTTTAATTTATGACTTCAATATTTTTTAATCCAAATCTAAGTTTTCATGTAAATGTATAGATTTGGTTTCAAAATCGTCGAATGAAAGATAAAAAAAGAAAACATGGAAGTATGTGATTTTGCTATGAAATTCCGTTAAAATTCTTTCGATATTATAGTTGATGGTTCGGCATACGATTCCATGTAAAACATATTCATGTCATACAGACAGTATTTTATCCGATTGGTGTTGTCATAATTAATTCTTTTTCTCTTTTTTTTCTTGTCTTGGATTGATTATATAAAGAAAAAAAAAAAAGAAACAGAAACAAAAAGTCGTCTACGGTTATTCAATTTTTATTCGTGTCATAGATTATCGAATAGTTTTTCTGACATGCCTCAAGGATAGATTAATATATGTGGGTGTGTTCGATCACTCAATTTTTTTTATTTGACACATTCTAGATGAGATTCAATTCGAATATATCACTTTTCGAAAGCGCGAAAATTTTCTCGCCTGTGAAAATATAAATCAAGCCGGAAGTTTCGTTTTATATTTGTTGCTCGACATCACAACAATGATTCAAGCAAATATTCTCATTCATTCATCAAAAGGCAATGACACAGTTAATTCGATTACATTTTCGCTTAGTTGAATATTTTCTCAATATCACTAGGGAGTGATCAATTAAATTCATTGTTGTTTTATATGTAAATTAAGATGAGAAAACCACACAGGGAATATATGTATGCAAGCGACAACGTGTGAAATTGAGTGAAGAGAATGAACAAGGAAAAAGAAAAAGAAAACGATCAAACAGTAGAAAAACTGTAAATCTTATTTTGGAAACGGATGTACTGATTACTGAAATAATGTACGATGCACATGTTGACGTCATACATGGGTTCAATTGATCTTGATTGATTCTAATAGTACTGATATAGTTTATTCATCTTCGAGTATTGTGATTGCATAAGATATTTCAACTGTTTAATTAATGTTGTTTTCAACTTTGGAGTCTTATATTGATGAAAAATCTTGCTTTTCAATGTGATTTGCTGTGAAGATGAGACGTTCTAGGAATCGAAGAAAGTCAAGAGAAAATGAATCTAAAATCATCTTTTGAATTAAATATTTTTGCTCTTCGACAAACTTTACTTTGATAAATGGTGTCCCGAGAAGTTCTAAAACATTTTAAAAATTCATTTTTGTTCGGATTCAACAAAATTAAACTCTTTATCGACATAGTTAGTATTGAAATAACTTGAAAGTTTGAGTTCTATTGCATTCACTATGGATGGAAACTTGTAACAAAATTGTCATGCACTATTGTTCCGATATTCCAATAGCAAAACTTTGCTATAAGAAAGATAGAAACAGTGATATTTTCAGGATCTCTTTAGTCAACCACTGTCAGAGGATAAATGTTTTCTTGTAAAATCATATTCTGTTTCTTTTTGGCACCCGATCGAATTGCTGTAGCAGAAAAAGAAACTCAAGAACTACTTGATGAAAAAAAATGATATTTTTCAAAATGATCAAGATCGTAAACAGAGGATTCAAGTGATTTTGAATGCTGCTACAGATGCTTTGATCTATTCGAATAGAACCAGTACATTGTTCTGGAAAATTACTTGACATTTGGCCTATTGACAATGTATGGGGGATGTTTAAGTAGAAATTACGAGAACAAAAAAAAATACATTAATATTGAACAATTGAAAAAGGGTAACGAGAAGGAATGGACTCAATTTTGAGTTTCGTTATATTAAACTATGATGGATACAAGGCCAATAAGATGAAAACTACTTACCAATCAAGTTGATAATCAAATCCACCAACATTGATAATTTGATTTGTTATTTAGTATCTTCAAAAAGTCATTTTTTCAGATTAATAATTACGATGATATCATGAGATTTTCAAAAAATAGTACATGGAAGTGTTGTTTCAGTTTTGCATTAATAATAAAAACCATAGAGTACAAACTGTTCAGTTATTCAGTACTAACTGTGATGAAAAATCTATCAACGTTTTATAGAGTTTGCTTTTGTTGAATGGGAGAGCGAGGAATTTTAAAATCGTATCAGAACTTCTCAGATACACGTTTAGCATTTTTTCTAGCAATTAAAACTTGGTACGCCAGTTGCCAAGTGAATATTTTTCGTGAGTCAAAAAGAATCTAAACTTCAGAAATTCGACCTACCACTTAACTAAATTAATTCATATTTCGTTTTCTATATTCTGAAAATAAAATCGCTTTATTACGGAACTTAGAAACGGGTTTTACCTCAGGATACACAGAAAGAGTTTGAATGCTGAGAGAGCGATTTTGCATAGAGAAGCTACACATTCATTGGAGTTTAGTTAAAACATGTCGGAACTTTTGATAGAACCGTCAAGGAACTCAGTTGAATCTATAACATGTTATAATCTTTCTACAATAAAAAAAGTTTTTTTTTGGCTACGAAACCTAAGAGGACTCAGAAAAAAAGCTTGTTCATGTGTACTGGAGAAATGAGTTTTTTTAGCAGCCTGTTGACACTTTTTTCAATTTTGGTATTTCGCCCATGTGTTTTTTTGAGAGCATATGAAATAACATATTGATAAATCTTTTTCGGATAAATCAATATTGAATATGATGAAATGCAATGCAGACAAAATGCAAGCCTAAATTTAGCATTCATACTACCATATACAAAAATGTTTCAATTTTGCTGAGAAATAATAAAACGATCTAGCATACAGTAATCTTTGTTTTTTCTTTTATTACATACTGTTCAATTTAGCTGAAAACGTTGATGTCATTCGTATCATATATCTTTTCACATTTTTCAATCGGCTACACTTCGATACCAAATCAATCATTTAATAGAAGAAAATTCGTTCTGAAATAGATACGATCAAACAGTGAATTACTTCAATTCCTTTTTGAATTGAATCAAATTTGAGTGACATTTGAAATACATTAAAAGCTGAAGCGTATTTCGTATGAAATGGTCCTGAGATTTTCCGATCGATTTAGTTTTTGTAATCAACTAATATTTAGTTAAATACTTCTTTGTTTAGTATTTGGATGTATGTCAATTAGCAATAAGTTAAAATCTCATAAATAAAGAATTGAGATGCTACTTTGTGTCAACGACTATCATGGAGATTAACTATTAGCTTGAAAGAAGTCAAATTTAAGATAAAGCAAAATGAATGCTCAACTAATCAATTTTATTAAATTGAGACAGATCATCATTTTTGTCCTTCAAATTAAGTTAATCGATTTTTGATGTTTTTTTGCCTGAGCTTTAGTCAAATCAAATGAAATACTAATTTTAAGGATCTCTAGTTTGCGATAGAAGGTTTACTGTATGAGTAACGTATTGATAATTGTAGTATCGAATGACCATGAAACAACTGTATTTTCTTTTCAATATTATTTTTGTTTGATAACGATATTCAATATTGAACTATGATTCGGCTTCAATTCCGTTCTGAAAGTACGCATAGCCAATGGCTTCAATTCATGTCGTAAAAAGTGATAAACCCAATTGCACGGTTCTCAATCTATATGTAGAGTCTACCACAGAAGTATCAATGTATGTCATTATTAAGTAAATGATGTCCTAGGCAGCGTATGATATACAAACTATAGTTTTTATAATAATCAATCGGTTAATTACTTGTAAAGCATTCATCACAAAGAATTGAGAGCATATACCTCACATGAGTCAGAATGTTTAGTCTTATCTGACTATTATCTAGTTTAAAGTGTGTAGTATCTGTCAGATGGGTCTCGTCTTCTTTTTACATATTGTCTTGTAGACTTAAAAAAATTAAGAAAAAAATTAAAAGGACTTCATGGCAATAGTGAAACCAGGGAGGGGAGTAGATCCTCGGATCCGGAGCTCCTGGTGGATCCTCATGGATCCCCATGGATCCAGGATCTACTTCCCCTCCCCCCCCACCTGAGTGAAACTGTTCAATAGTGAAATTTTTTGTTCAAAGAAATACGAAAATATGCCCATTTTCTTGATCTGTATTCAATCCAGAATATTTGACAGAGCTGGAAAAAAATATACTGTTTTGCATGAACATGTATTTTTATTTCCAAAAGCATCAGATTTCTCGACTTTTAAGTTACTCTTATAAAAAGCAGTTAATTCTATGTGGGAGTTTCTGAGAACATCTTTGATTTTAATTAGGGCATATTATTAGAAATAGAAGAAAAAGAAATCTAAAATCAAACACTATTCGGTAGTTGTGAAAATTTTTAGTTCAGCCATAAATAAAAGTTTGAAGGAATCCATATAAATATTTGATATCATGGTGATCTTTGCATTTTATTGATGCATAAAATTCTAAAAATAGCACGTTCATATTTTCCGCTTCATTGTGCATAACAAATATTGATGCTGTCGATGTTCTTGAAAATGATTTAGTTTACGGTTCAAATGATTTATTCAATATCTAGTACGTTAGACATAAAAGCGTTCAAAGGTGCTTGTAAAGAAATGCACTTTTTAAAGTGAAAAGGTTAATAGCATCTTTTGAAAATTACTTGAATATGGAGATGCGAATATAAAACAATCGACAGAAAAGCTTTCAACCAAACTAAATGCACGTGAAATCATCATGAATCTAAAATATCGCCAAGTGTGTAAATATGTCTATTTAATAGTTTCTTATTATATTCGTCTCTAAATTGAGTTGACTTGTTTATCTTCTCATTATACGCTATACTAAACTTCACTCTAGTTAACATTGCTCCATGAAATGATTCTCAACCTACCTAAAGGTGAACATGATACTTCTGACATTTCATTATCTTTCTGTCAGTTGACTTTACAATGGTACACTTGTAAAAAAAAACAATGGGAAGTGAAATATTGTACTGCAGTATTAAAGGCAAAGCTGTATATAAAGCATGGTATCTAAATGATCATAGATATATTTACGAATTTACATTGCAACAATTGATACTATATATCCTATCTATGTATTAAGAATGATAGCATTTCTACGAAACAATACAGGAAAAACGTGAACATAAAAATTGTAGTGTTCTTTTTCAAACAGATTTTATTTTCAATTTCTAACGTAAGAACGTTTAAGAAACGACGGGCTTTACGTACAATGTGTCATCATTGTTGTTGGATGAGATTTGCAATAGCATTATTTTTATAAAAACACATCAAACATATGATTAAGTGTGTTTTCAGAGAGTGATAAGAAAAAAAGATTTATTTACAACATCTGAAATGATCCGTTAACGACAAAATGATTCTAATTCCACACCGCATGATTCGAACAATATATCAATGAATCATACGATACTTGGCCGAGATACTTCTTGATTAGAAACTCTTGACGAAGACTATACATTATTGTAGAAATTTATTTTTTACCAACTGGTACGTATATTTATCCTAGAATTAGTTATCTAAGTAATCCTCGGCAAGCGAGAGGCACACTTCTAAAAGTTACAACGAACATTATCAAACAAAACAAGAAACTCAAAATGAATAATTGTGTAACCGACGGAAGTGAAAATAAGTACAATGATAGTTTACTCTCATCGATACTATTGCCGAAAGATTCACACGAAATGATTACTCTTATTCGTCAGTAATTATCAGAATAGCTCCAAAACATTTTTTACAATACTTGTGTCTCATTAAATTATTGATTTTCTTCGAATCACATGTTAATGGAGAAGTGTTATATGAAACAGAAAAAAATCATTATTAACAATTGAATGGTAGAAAACTGCTCTTACTATTATTATTATATATCACCTCTCTTGATATAATAACTTCAATGAGTTCAAATAATATATCAATCAAATTCTTTTGAGAATTCTTCATGCATTTAAGAAATGATTTGATAATTTAAAGATCAAGTCATCAAAATAGTTATCTACTTATAATCAAAGCGACAGCATAAATTTCAAACCCCAGCTAGCCAAATTTCATTCGAATTCGCTATACTATTCAGTTAAAAAATGAATTCATTCTTTAGACAGATCAAATATAGAATGACTGCTTTTTTTTGATTGCCAATAATTAATTTAACATAAAAAAAGCAAAACTAGATAACATTTTGATCATAGCAATTTAATCAGAATTGTATTCTGAACTAGTCGTGATGGAGTAGATGAGTGCGAATTGAGCCAGCTATGTTTCAAACTGTCACAATATTATAGTAGCCATATCGATCACGTTTCTGTAGCAGACATAACTAATGTGAATTAATTTTATGTCCCAAGCTATATCGTACATGTTCTATCCATCTAAGCATAAGTAATTAGATTTTTAAATAAAGTCAATTAATCATTTTCTTCTTTGAACATTATTACCACAAAAATTCTACTCAAGCGAAAGAAAAAAGAAACTCATTAATCTTTTACAATTTAGCAAATCGAGAATTCAAGAATGTTTTGTAAAATTATGTAACAATATTTTACAAGCATAGTATGAAAACGATACTAATCAAGTGAGTAGCAGAAGGCTAGGTCAAATCTAAGTTTTACCGCCACAATAAAAAAATACTGTGATGTTCACCTAGATTGATATAACACGAAGAATTACACTTTTGAACATAGAACACATTTCTACGGTACGCCATCGTTTTGTTAAAATACTCCATAATAAATCCAAACATTCAAAAGAATTTTGTCGAAATAAAAATCAAATCTCTTAATGAGCAGAAATCATGTATCACAAAAGTATCCATCGAATCATAATAACTATCCATAAAGAACATCTAGATAAAATGAACACGAATCGGTCAAATATGTATATGGATCGAAATGTATAATATAAATGCTCTCATTCGTTTTTTTATTGCTTAAATTATGCCGAAATGTTGAAGTTCATATCACTTTTATAGAAACGTTCAAAAAGAAAAAGTATACTATATTGATTTGATTGGCAAGTAAATTATGGAAATTCAAAGAGAAAAAAAAAGTTAATGTTCCTACTTCCTTACAACCAATATCTTAAACTTGATATTGACACCGATTGTTAAACAAAGATAGATTCTATCTTGAAAAATATTGTTGGTAATATCCAATGACATAATTTTAGGGAAGCACTATCAGTCATCCGTTCATGTATTAAAACTAGACGTGCGTGATACACATGCGTTGATCCTATTGGAAAATATTCTGTTACAGTTGATACTGGATTCAAATTTCAGTCTCAGATACCTGGAGGATATTTATCGACCGGATTTTACTCCTTAATGATATTCTCGAATAAACCAAAGACGGAATGTTGTTTCAGGTTTCTTTTTCTATGCATTTAATAAACTTTTTATCAAATGAAGGATGTAGCAGTTCAACAATAGTTTGTTTATACTTTATTTGAAACTATTTCATGACGCTACTAAATGGTTTACAATACATGTTGTCGGTAAACTTTCAGTTCATTTGTTTTCTTTTTATGAGTAAGTTAACATTGGAGATTTAGGACAGTGGGTCATGTTTAAAAAAAATGTACGTTTCATTATTCATTAGATATGGAATGAACTTCTCCTGCTGAGAAAAACATTTCGAACCTATAGAATGACTATCGAGTGAATCCATTAGCATTAAATCGAACAGTATTAAATTTCAATCTGATAAACTTAATAAGTAATGCATCCATCAGTTTAGTTAATGATAGATCGATCGGTCGTTGACCTTATAGTTTCTTTTTTATCGAAATATTCTTATTGGTTCTTATTAACCATTCATCCGTTTGGTAAACTCAATGTCGATGACATTTAGTTGGTCTAGTTGTCAGCACACATCGATTCAATTAATGTCATTTTGACAGATCGTGCCGAAGTGCATAGCAGTGTTAAAAAAATCGACCATTGATAAAGCATCGAACGCTAGAATATATATAAAAGAAAAAACGAGCCCTATTCATTGCCTTCTTTTGTTTCTGATTTACATGTTTTTTTTTGTATTGATTATTTGTGAAATGATAATCATTGAATGAATTTCATCTATTAGAAAAACAGACAAAATACTATTTAACTCGGTCATGAATTATCATTTGTATACATATCTAAGGCACAGGGTTTTCCGTTATTTTCTAACATATAAACAATAAAAAAATAAACAAATTTAGTTTTATTTTACCAATAGATTCAATGTAAACAATAAATAAAAAAGTTTTTTTCCGTATTGATTCATCCGTTTCATATCTCTTTCACCATCCATGTCTCATGTAAGTCATCTTGAATAGGACATTTTCTGGTAGCCAATGATTTCATGCTTTAGCTCGAAGGTTCAGAATGTATCGAAGCCTTAATACCATTTGTCAAAGCATTTTCATTTACATGGTTCAATTTACAAGCAGCGAAACGTCGATATCAAAAACAACATGAAACACCCATGCCTATCGAGATGGAACGAGTGATGAAGGAAGATTTTATGGTTAGTAAAACACACACACAGAAATAACTTTCGGCTAGGACATATTGTTGTGTTTTCATTAATTCTAGAATCAACGTTTTGCGGATAAGATAAAATGGACAGTTCGAATATTGGCCAAGTTAAGAAAAGATATCAAACGTGAATGTCGTGGTGATATAGTAAAAACAATAACAGAAGGAAATATTCTAAGTCCATGTATTATATCGAATGCTGATACAAAAAATAAGATGCGGCGCATCGATTGTCTACGTCAAGCTGACAAAGTTTGGCGATTAGATGTAGTTATGGTGGTACTATTTCGTGGTAAAGATTTACTTTTCAAAAAAAAAAACAAGAAACAAAACATAATCATAATTTACTTGTTCTTTCACTTTTATCTAAAAACAAAACATAGGAATCCCATTGGAAAGTACGGATGGTGAACGATTAAGTAAATGTAAAGAATGTAAAAATCCAGCATTATGTATTAATCCGTATCATGTTGTTATACATGTAAAAGAACTTGAAGTTTATCTTGTAAATTTTATAAATAATACACGTAAATTGAAAATATTAATAATTTTTGAAAACAAAGAGATGTCAAGAATTTTTCTATATTCATAGAATCGTCACCGGCGAACATCATTCCAAGTGTGTTTTCTACCAGTGAATTACAACACATGGCCAATAGTATGTATCGAATGATGACGCATGAATCATATTTATATCGTCATAGTAAAAAGAAATTTGATGGTTTCTTTTGATTGATGTTGAAAAACGACGAAATGTCATATGTTGCATTCGAAAAAGTTATATTTCATAATGATTGAGGAGTCTGTACGATAGAAATGTTGATACATAATATTAAGCCATAATAAACTAGGCTTAAAAAAATCAAAATAGAGCTTCTTCGGATGTTTCTTTTCAATTATAAAGCTTTGTATAGCATCGTCTGTAGCTCTTGAATCTCATACGTTCGCAAATGAGATCTATCCCAATTTTCGCTTATTAAGCGATGAATAGTTTAGTTGATTTGCTCTTAATGCACACTGATTCATTCAGGATACTACAAATGAAATTTCATAGTCATATGTTAATCACGGTTATACGTTCAGTGTTGTTTGAAATCATTCGAAGTTCAATTCGGAAAGATAGGTTAATTTGCTCATTTTTCAAAATAACCTGAAATCTAGATTGTGGCATCTGTTGGTCCTAGCTTAGATTTTAAGATGTCTCTTGTTTTTGGATGACCTCTGTATGACTGACGTTTTATTTAAACAATGAACCATTCAAATTCGGAGCAATTCTATACTCATGGTCCAACAAGTCACGTAGCAGGTTCATGTGCCACATAGTAAATATCCTACAATTGAATAAAATCAAAATTTTGACTACTAACTACTATCAACGATTGAATAGTAATGATCTTGATTAAAAATTAATGATGTTTCTTCTTCTTCTTTCGTTGAGTTGAAATAAAAGCTCTCGTGAACAGTATTATATGATACATATTTTGAAATCTTAGACTTTCAAAAACTAATATATTTTTGAAAAGAAATTTGTGTAGAATATTGATTTCCATTGATATGATCGATATCAATCGATAGTGCATAAAGAACTAAAGACTGTGCCAATCTTAGAATGTTGTCTTTTGAAGATTAATTATTTCAAAAACAAAACGAATGAATTTCTAAACATATATTTCAACGTATTAAAAAAACAAGCTGTTCCCAAAGAAAAAAAGATTGAGCACTGATGTATATTCTAATTGTCGAGTTCTTTAATTTTATAGAAGTGAAAATAAAAATGATATTTGATTCTTTTTCTTCAGGTTCCATCAGTGAAGGTGGTTCAACAAAAGAAGTACTTGGAGCAGATTATCTCGGTTCAATGTTGAAAATGGAAACTGATGACTATGCCGATGTACAACCAATTTCGAACACCCAACAACCTGACCTATTAAAAATGTGTCGAAATAGGTATGAAGCGAACACTAGAACAGTACTTTAGTATATTCTCAAATTTCACCTTTATAGAAAACCTAGTGTATCAGGTAGTCCTCGTACAGCTAAACGCCGTCGTACATTAAATAACACATGTTCAGCCGACGAAAGCGATAGTCATGACGTAAATGATGGATCAGGTAAAAAGTTTAGATTGAATAAAAAAAGTCAGTACGTAATAACATTCATAATATTTCAGTACCGACATATGATGTGTATGAACCGAAAATTCAACCATTGACGAATAATGAATCATCAACATCATCCTCAACGTGCCGTATACCAATGCCTAATGATTCAAATTCATATAGCAATTTTCAAAAACAAGATGATATTAATATTCTTCCGAAAGCAATCATAGAATCGAATAAAATAGAGCCATTAACACCACGTCCACCATATTCGCAAATAGGTATTCATAATCATGTGTCCCTTAATTTGCATTTCAACAATCAACAACATCAACAGCAACTACTACCACCACCACCACCACCACCGCCATCTCAACAACAACAACAACAACAACAACAAGCATCACACCCATCATCAACACAGAAAATTTTACCAACATCTCAACAAACATCTGATTCGAAATTAATTTCCGAACGTTTCATTGAATCACTTGTACAACGTTTTAACGATACACAACAGCATCAACGTACATCTTCACATCCGCATACAATTGAATATTTTCATCAAGATCCACAAATAGAACGAACATCTAATAGTCCGAAAACTCTATCTAATAAAATTCTTCCAAAACCATTAACAACAACTGCAATAAATATATTATCATCACGTGAAAGACCCATTACAACATCATCGAATTATGATACATCCTATGTTCAACAACAAACAAATGAATTTAAAGATAATAAAATAAATTTAAGCAACGATAATAATACACCGCGTTTATCATCCGCTGCCGATCGTGTTTTACCAGCATTTCACACATTTTCTGAATTAAAAAGTTATTTACAAACCATTGGATTAGATGTTGAATTAGTACCAGCATCGAATACAACCACAACCACAACTACAACTACAACAGCAACAACGACAATGACTGCTGCAGCAAACATTCATCAACAATCAGGAAGTATGGATCCTGTTCAACAGCGATTGTTAACTAATGAACAACAATATCAAATTAGAGCGAACACTGTTAATATTGCACAAACACCACAACAACCACAAATCGTTATGTTACCAAACAATATCAACAATAGAACTTCGCTTAATGATGATAGCAAATGCAATCGATCGAGTATGTTTAAAATTCTGATTTCATACGTAGAAATTATAAGGTAGTCATAATCTGTTTTGATTGAGCATAATTTCACGCTGGAATTTCATCGGCATATCTTATACTATGCAAGTAGAACCTTTGCAAAAAACAAATTGTGAGATGTTTCGATTAACTGAACTTATTCGACCGAATTACAGTGCCAAGCGATTTTTAGATCATAAAATCCTTGGCAACTCAAAATAGGAAACTAAAAAATCTTTATGTTGACGATTTAACATATTCACAAACATCTTTGCATTGGCTCATATCTGTTTACTTGACTCTGATGACATTAGGTACATTAGGTACAAGATAATATGGTGCAGTGCACCTATCTGAACTTTTGTTTTGATGACAATATTTGATAAAGTATCCATTGCATTTATAAGAGTTGATCTTTCAATAGCACTGCTTGTTCTCTATTCTAATGATGTAATCATGATGGATAGTAAAATGATAATGTCACATGCAATTCGATGAAAATCTCACCAATTATTACATGAAACTACTTTCAATTATGAATGAGTCAATGATGCAATGATTGAATATGTCAAATCTCATTGAATATTGAATAATTAAAGAGATTTTTTTCTTTCTTGATAACATGTAAAGAGAATATTCAATCAAAGCGTGTATTCTTTGAGAAATAGAAATCGTCAAATTTCAGATCCGAAAATTAAGATTGAGAATAACTCTAAATAAATAAATTTTCTACTCATGTGAAATGGTTCCCATTAATAACCTAAATAATTACGTACGACTAATTTGAAGGAACAATTAGCATGCCACCTGGCAAACTGAAATATCACACATAAGTTGTAATATGCCTATGCACTGTAAAAGAACATTCGCCGTCGTATTCTGGAAATGAGGCATCATTCGCAACAGTCAATAATAATACAATCATTTTCCATTTATTTTTAGCTTCGATAAGTGTACCACCAAATGTCCTTGCTGAAAAATTACTTGAGTACGCCTCAAGTATATCATCTGTTCGTCATACAAATCTCCCATCACGTCCTTCATTGTTATCGTCTCAGCAACAACAACAACAACAACAACGCCGTTCTCCATCAAAACCACTCATCGTTTCTGATATTGCTAATCTCTTATCTGTATCAAACACAAATTCTAAAGATCAACCAATTGTTCAACAAGTTACTCGTCAAACTCTTCTTCCACCTCCACCGCCCCCACCACCTGCGCCTCCATCTGCACCGACGACAACTGTTTATCATCGTATAGCATCAGCGGATAAAGTTTCAACTATGGTCAAACGAGATCTTATCAATGATGATGTTCACTTACACGATCGTGAAGTTGAAGAATATATGAATATGGCCACAGCAAGTCGTACGTCGAAACAACGTAAAACAACTTCTCAAACAATCAATGATTCAACAACCAAATCTATTGTTTTAGAAAGTGGTTCAGCTAGTAATAGTAATGATAGTAATGTTTCTTCGACATCCTCTTCTTCATCTTCAATGAATAATTCAACAAATAATATTAATATCAATAATAATAATAATAATAATAACAATAATAATAATAATATTAGTTTAACGAATAGTATTAATAGAACGAAAAATAATTCGACAATATCAAGCCAAGATTCCCGTAATATTTGTGATTTATTATTAATGTTGTACGAACAAGAACGTACACGTAGTGCACAATTACAAAAACAAATTGATATCGTTAGTCGACAGCAACGGTCAAGAAACTCGAGTGGACAATCACATTCAAGTGAATCACAGACTGGTTTAGAGACACCACAAGGTACAAATAATGGAAATACGAATTCGTCAAGAATGTTAAGTCCAGCTACATGGATGTCAACAACAGGAAAAGAAAAACCATCTACCCATACTCAACAGAGTCATCATCAAACATTAAAATTTGACTCATCAACATCCATGAATGGTTCACCACCTGAATCGCAAGATGTAGTACATGAATAATGTTTTATTCAGTCATTTTATAAATTTTCTATTTAAATATATTCTAGTGTTCACCTCCAGATCCGAATAAAAGTGGTCTAAGTCCGACGAAAGTAGTGCAGTTTTCACAATCCATTGGTTCAGCACAAAATCTCATTCCACGACCAGTGCCAATGCTTGCAACTAATGATGGTCTTGTACGTCATACATCATCATCATCATCATCACACACTGCTACACCGACTGGATCGAATAGTTCATCAAACAATGGTTCTATTTATTTCAAGTCTTTTCGTATAAATAGTCGTATATATGTTTTTTGTTTGTTGTAGGCGTTCTTTATACACCAGGAAATCGAATTTTTCAGAGTCCACTGGGGCAGGTAAGAATGAAGCACATATTTACATTGACAAACTCAGAACTATGAGATAAGATATACGAGAAGAAGAGCTATTCTAACGGAGACTAAAGATTATTAACCAAATGATCATAGTCTTTTGTGAAATTTCCCACGAGTCATTCGTTAGAACCATGTAAGAGACGATTCCAGAAACATTGATTATTGACTAAAAAACATCAATGAGCGAATAATTAAGCATTTCTATGAATGTCGGCAGAATGAATTCTGCTGTTGATATTTTTTTTGTCCTAGGCAGAAGCTAGAATCGAAACTAGCACTATTAGAGAAAATCTATTGGTATCATGGTTCAAAGTAATGGTTCAGTTCAATATTACATCCTTAATTCATACTGACACTGACTTCCTTATTCATATGGACAGTTACTAGTATTTTATGCTCCATAAGTTATATCACAATCTGTCATATCTATTTATTTTAGTCGTGTTTATTCGTTGAACATTACGTTTTGCCTTTATAGCATTTTCTGCTTAGCTTTTTACTTCAGCGCAGAGAAGTAATAGAAATTAATTTGAACTGTAACATCAACCTTTGGGCACTACTCGATTTTTTCTATTTCAATTCAGTTCTACAGTATCGTCTAGTAGGTTGCCTTCGATTTCTCGTTCACCATGGTTCTCTCTTTTCTTAACAGAACATGTTATTCGTATTTGACAATTGGACGTTGACCAGACCTAATAATCTTCCAAGATCAGTTGTTTCATTACTTTTAGTTATTGAGCCCGATCCTCTATACATATACGCTAGATGAGAATATAGATCATTTAACGATTAAGAAAACTTGATTAAACGTGACCATAGAAAAAAATTATACTATAAGTTTTGGCTCAGAGTTTGTATGTACGATAGAATACATATAGTTGACATCAACATCTATATGTAATGACAATAAGTATGTCTACTATAATGAGATAGCATTTATGTACGATGTATGATCACACATTGCAGGCATTAGAGAAAAGACAGTCTGCACATTGGCATATATTCGTTCTTAAAAGTAGTGTTGTAAGATTCTTTTCTGGAAATATAAACTTTTTATCCTACGTCTATGTCAAGATATGATCGATTTTTATACTATTCTATATTTCGTGTGTAGAATAAAAGAAGATTGATATTGATTCTTCGTTCTGACATTTTCATGAACAAAAAACAACAATATCTAAATCTTATTCTTTAGGCATTTGCGGCATTAAGTCCTGCTCTAAGTCCGTTTTTATCACCTTCAACTAGTCGTGCTGGTACACCAAGTGAATTAATGATAATACCTGCTGATCTATTCAATGTACTAAATAGCCGTATTTGGAGTGAAGATGAATTATTACAAGCATTTGTGAACCATCTGGATTCTGGTGGTGTGTAATCATGGCTCTCTTCATTTTCTCTTTTGTCTATTACACTTAATTGAGTATCGCTGATGTATCGCTAAAACGTGTCGAACTGTTCTATAGCGACATTTAGCTTTACTCACATAGTGTTCAATTTATAATTCTAGGTTTTCCATAACAACAACAACAACAACAGCAACAATAAAATTGTCGTTTTTGGTTTACTTTTGTTAAAAATTTTCAAAACATTTTATTCCTGAAAATGAACTTTTTTGCTGTGATTGATTGCTTAGCAATGATTTATACACAAACATGATAAATCTCGACCCGTCTATATTGTATAAACAAGACTTGAAGTTATGAAAAGTGTCTCTATGTATTGAAAGTGTATTATTCGTCTGTCGTGAAAAAGAGGAATAAATGACAAAAAAAAATGTGTATGATGTAAATACATCAGTTTTAGTCTTTGTAGTAGATGCTCGAAATAATCGGTTCGTATGAGCTATGTTTCGACATCTTCAATGGAAAAATTGAGTTTATTTTACATTTGAATTTAATACTTTTTTTTTTGTTTTTTTTATTAAAAGTAGGTTCAGGCCGTCGCTCTCGGGTTAATAACGAAGAACCCAAACAACAAGGAAAGCCGGCAAGTGTGACTAATAATAATAACAATAATAATAATAACAATAATGGTAATGGTAAAAACAAAAGTATTGAAAAATAAACAGCGAAAATTTTCGGATTATTCTCTTTGTAAAATTGATACGTGTTGTCTGTTTGCTGTGTAGTGCTTCTCATATATATCGCCCTTCTTTTGTATATCGAGTAATTTTTTGTAGTTAGAGAAAAGGGGAGCATTAATTCCTTTTTTTGTTTTCTTTTTTTTTTAATTTCATGGTTTGATCAGAAGAAGAGAGTTCCTACAAGTCTCCGTTGTCAGATAAAGTGCAACATAAACGCTTTGAATACTTGTGAGAGAGAGAGAGAGAACGTGTGCTCGAGCACACGAGAAAGACATTCTGTCGTTTTGTTTTTCTATACATGTGTGACTCATTTTTCATTCAATCTCACTATGTAGTAGTACTCTTTTTTTTCGATGTTGTTCATTATCTAAAGTAATCGAAGTAGACGATGCTTTATCAATTGTGAGTTCTATGTTTTTGTTGTTGTTTGTCATGTTGATCGTCTGATGTGTTTTGTTTTCTTCTTTTTGGCATAAACTATTTAATCGGTATTAAATATTATTTTACCCAAAATAAAATTAAAGCAAAAAAAAAACGTATGTTTTACATTTTCTATCACGATATTTTATAAAATTCTTCATATTGGACGTTTTCTTCTATGAAGCTAATAAAGGGTTTTCAAGTATCTTAAAGCATGCCAACTCTCTTTCCTCTCCTACTTCTCCACAATATTCGCAGTTATGGCAAGTTTTTGTCCATCCTATTAATGGCTTATGAGTAGAAATCGTCTAATTAAATGTAGCAGCTGTTGAACTGAAAGAAAAAGTCAATGATGATCTCATACTTACAAGATCATCGAAATGTCCGAAAAACTATGATGTCCATGTTAAATAAAAAATTTAAATCATCGACGAAGTATTTCGTGTTGGCTTGATGATTATTCAAAATCGATTTGACACATTAACTAATAATAGTCAAGTAAAATTCGAATGGCTCGAAATGTTGTGAATGGAATCATTTGAAGGAGAATGATGGTTTTGGTGTAGCATGTGAGTTGAGACGTAGTTGAATCAATTACTATTTTTCATGTGATCCGATATGTTTGATTTTGAAAAATTCAATCTTAAATATAGTATCTTAATATGCGTTTCCATCGACGAAAGTACTCGGATATTATTTGGCGCACTCTGATTCAGAAAATATCTATACGTTGATAGAAAAATAAGTTTCTCTTGGAATTAGTAGTTTGAATTTATTCATGTACAACTTCGAAGAAAACAATCAGTACAGATTCCATCAGAGACAATGTCATTCTATAATATTCTATCGATCTGCAAATATGCATCCTTACTCACAGTTGTTCGATGATTCTTCAACTCGCTAGAACCTTTTCAAATCATTCTATCACTGTGAAATTTCTACGATCATTTCTTACTAATCAATATACTATGAATACTTTTACTTTACGCAATGGAAGGATTTTATTAGAGGTGACAGTTAGTCAATAGGGCTTACCTATTATAGATGCTGAATAGTAAGAAAATGACGGATACAAAGATTCATTGTCAGGTTAAAGTTAAAATCCGTATCAATAATGACACGCCAAAATTCGTTGAAGGGAGAATAAATGTGTTCGCAAATTTAATATACGATTAAATCACTGTAGCTAGGAAACTAGACTGCAGGTAACTGGAAAATTGATGAAAGGAAGATTAAAATCATGCTTGTCACTTCAAACTGAAGGTGTTTCTCAAAGATATTATCATTAAAAGACCAGAGGCTATGTTTTGAAGGTGTATTCGACCATATTAGCCAAGTTGCCAACTGAAAAAAAAACCCTAAGAATCTAATAAATACTAAACGATCTAGAATATAAAACCATTTGCACAGCGACTTTATCGACTAGAACAAGATTTTTATGAATTATGTTTTTTAGTTTGGTTTTACATTTAAAACTTCTCTGGCAATGTACTGTAAGTTTATAACAATCATCTTATTCTGAATTTCCCATGTAGGAAGCTCATGGAATCACATCTATAAATACTCACCAACGAAACTAGAACCTTATACTGATCATTCTAAAATCAACAAAACCATTAGTGAAATCGTAGTTCTACAAGATATTAAATGTGTTTTTTCCTTGAAAAATCCTTTATTCAATGGATAGAATTATTCACATGATACCAACAATTTCTACATCGTACAAAATTAAACTAAATGCCAAAGAAAAACGAAGTTCTTGCATTGCTGAACAATTATTCTAATTGGTGACATGAAAAATTTTCTAAACGAGAAAAAAATGAAATAGCTACACTTACGATTTACTTGAATTCACTGTACTGAAAAAAAAATCCATAGAATAATAAGCAAAAAAAAACGTTTTTGATAAGGTATTAAACAGAAAAAGGGTTTATGAAAGTGCAACGGGACACAAACTCTTTTTTCCCGTATATGACGAAGATAATAAACGGTTTGTACGTTTATGATTTCGAAAAAGGGTTTATCGGATATTTCAAAAACGGAAAAAAGGATTTGTGTCCCGATGCACTTTCATAAACCCTTATTTTTTGCAGTGTGGTTGATTTATCACGTAATGAAAAGTGCAACGACTCATAGAAATAAAGTCTTCGTTTCTGGATTCTTTTCAAATTATCAGATTGATGTTATACTAATGTATCAAAGAATGAATATTGATATTGTTCGGACTTATTTTTTTCAGAAAGTGTCGTGATCTTGAAATTTCGCTTGTAGTATTTGTTTGTTTTGATCTCTTATTGGCTACATTTGTAACTTAGTATTTCCCAGGTTGTTCACATTTATTTTATTTTATTTCACTATGAAAATATATTATAAGTACTTCAATGATTCACTGAAGTTTTAAATTGAATTTTGATCAGTCATGTTTCAAAAAAAGAAAAACGTTTCTAACTTTAATTTCTAATATAATTACTTCGTTACAGTCGATGACGTTTGTTTAATTCGCAAGTAACAGTCAAAATCATTTTGCTTGGCAATATTCTCTAATAATTTCTACGATGAATTCAATTGTTAGTTTAGATGAAAATGTAATTGCATTAGAAATGATGTCACACTTGCTGAGAAAACAAACATGGCTTATTCCATGGGGTTTCTCCCAAAAAAAACACAACTGTCCTGAAATTCGTCAAATGTCCCTTTATCTTGTAGAGCTTAAAAAGTTA